>JAJQKJ010001575.1:0-117113 GCA_029574335.1 Rana kukunoris
CACTCCTGTTTTCTGTATTAGGAGGAGTCCGTCTCTGGGGGGGCAGAGGAGGGGAGGGCCTCTGGGGGGGATATAACAAAGGGTTGGGACCTCTGAACACATAGTACATGGGAACCTACGGGATCAGTGGCAGTGAGTGATGGCGGACTGCTCGGCCAGGAGATCCGCAGGAAGGTGTGGCCTAAACTGCTCAATATCAACATCTTCTGCCTGCCACCCAAACCAGGTCTGTCTTTTGTTCTGACCCCTCCCCCTAGAGAGGCTGGGTCGTGAGCCTCACCCCCCTGACATACAGGGCTGGGGTTACTCTGAGCCCTCCCCCCTCTATACAGGCTGGTCCTGCTTCCCATAGATAAGAGCCCCGAATTCCGGCGAATTGCAACTAGAAGCTGGTCTCCTGAAACTGCTTGACCAAAGAGAGGCCACCTCCAACAACAGCCGTCTCGCTGACATCCCCCCCCCACCCTTCCTCCCTCACCCCATCCTTACTCCCTAATCCCCCTCACCCTACTTCCCCCCCCCCCCACCCCCCCAGTCCCCACTCCCCTCCTCCTTCTTACCCTCCAGAGCCCTCCCCCCCCTACCCCCCCCTCCTATACAGGCTGGGGTCCTGAGCCCCCCCCCCCCCTCCTATACAGGCTGGGGGTCCCTGAGCCCTCCACCCCCCCTCCTATACAGGCTGGCCTGTGCCCTCTCTCCCCCCTCCCCCCCATCGCTGAGGTCCCCCCTCCCCCCCCCTCCTATACAGGCTGGGTCCTGAGCCCTCCCCCCCCCCCTCCTATACAAGGCTCCAGTTAGCCAAGCCCTCCCCCCCCTCCTATACAGGCTGGGTCCTGAGCCCTCCCCCCCCCTCCTATACAGGCTGGGTCCTGAGCCCTCCCCCCCCCTCCTATACAGGCTGGGTCCTGAGCCTCTCCCCCCCCCTCTATACAGGCTGGGTCCTGAGCCCTCCCCCCCCTCCTATACAGTATGGGTCCTGAGCCCTCCCCCCCCCCTCCTTTTACAGCAGGCTGGGTCCTGAGCCCTCCCCCCCCTCTATACAGGCTGGGTCCTGAGCCCTCCCCCCCCTCCTATACAGGCTGGGTCCTGAGCCCTCCCCCCCTCCTATACAGGCTGGGTCCTGAGCCCTCCCCCCTCCTATACAGGCTGGGTCCTGAGCCCCCCCCCCTCTTATACAGGCTGGGTCTGAGCCCCCCCCCCTCTTATACAGGCTGGGTCCTGAGCCCCCCCCCTCTTATACAGGCTGGGTCCTGAGCCCCCCCCCTCTTATACAGGCTGGGTCCTGAGCCCTCCCCCCTCTTATACAGGCTGGGTCCTGAGCCCCCCCCTCCTTATACAGGCTGGGTCCTGAGCCCCCCCCCCTCTTATACAGGCTGGGTCCTGAGCCCCCCCCCCTCTTATACAGGGCTGGGTCCTGAGCCCCCCCCCCTCTTATACAGGCTGGGTTCCTGAGCCCCCCCCCCTCTTATACAGGCTGGGTCCTGAGCCCCCCCCCTCTTATACAGGCTGGGTCCTGAGACTTCCCCCCTTCTTATACAGGCTGGGTCCTGAGCCCTCCCCCTCTTTTATACAGGCTGGGTCCTGAGCCCCCCCCCCCCCTCTCTTATACAGGCTGGGTCCTGAGCCCCCCCCTCTTATACAGGCTGGGTCCTGAGCCCCCCCCCTTCTTATACAGGCTGGGTCCTGAGCCCTCCCCCCCCTTCTTATACAGGCTGGGTCCTGAGCCCCCCCTTCTTATACAGGCTGGGGTCCTGAGCCCCCCCCCTTCTTATACAGGCTGGGTCCTGAGCCCCCCCCCCCTCCTATACAGGCTGGGTCCTGAGCCCCCCCCCCCCCTATACAGGCTGGGTCCTGAGCCCCCCCCCTCCCTATACAGGCTGGGTCCTGAGCCCCCCCCCCCCCCTCCTATACAGGCTGGGTCCTGAGCCCTCCCCCCCCCTTCTTATACAGGCTGGGTCCTGAGCCCTCCCCCCCCCTTCTTATACAGGCTGGGTCCTGAGCCCTCCCCCCCCCTTCTTATTCACAGGTGGGTCCTGAGCCCTCCCCCCCCCCCTTCCTATACAGGCTGGGGTCCTGAGCCCTCCCCCCCCTCCTCTTCTTCTTTTACGGGCTGGGTCCTGAGCCCTCCCCCCCTCCTTCTTCTTATACGGGCTGGGTCCTGAGCCCTCCCCCCCTCCTTCTTATACGGGCTGGGTCCTGAGCCCTCCCCCCCTCCTTCTTCTTATACGGGCTGGGTCCTGAGCCCTCCCCCCCCCTCCTTCTTCTTATACGGGCTGGGTCCTGAGCCCTCCCCCCCCCTCCTTCTTCTTATACGGGCTGGGTCCTGAGCCCTCCCCCCCTCCTTCTTCTTATACGGGCTGGGTCCTGAGCCCTCCCCCCCCTCCTTCTTCTTATACGGGCTGGGTCCTGAGCCCTCCCCCCCTCCTTCTTCTTATACGGGCTGGGTCCTGAGCCCTCCCCCCCTCCTTCTTCTTATACGGGCTGGGTCCTGAGCCCCCCCCCCCCCTCCTTCTTCTTATACGGGCTGGGTCCTGAGCCCCCCCCCCCCCCCTCCTTCTTCTTATACGGGCTGGGTCCTGAGCCCTCCCCCCCCCCTCCTTCTTCTTATACGGGCTGGGTCCTGAGCCCTCCCCCCTCCTTCTTCTTATACGGGCTGGGTCCTGAGCCCTCCCCCCCCCTCCTTCTTCTTATACGGGCTGGGTCCTGAGCCCTCCCCCCCCTCCTTCTTCTTCTTATACGGGCTGGGTCCTGAGCCCTCCCCCCCCTCCTTCTTATACGGGCTGGGTCCTGAGCCTCTCCCCCTCCTTCTTCTTATACGGGCTGGGTCCTGAGCCCTCCCCCCCCTCCTTCTTCTTATACGGGCTGGGTCCTGAGCCCTCCCCCCCCCTCCTTCTTCTTATACGGGCTGGGTCCTGAGCCCTCCCCCCCCCTCCTTCTTCTTATACGGGCTGGGTCCTGAGCCCCTCCCCCCCTCCTTCTTCTTATACGGGCTGGGTCCTGAGCCCTCCCCCCCCTCCTTCTTCTTATACGGGCTGGGTCCTGAGCCCTCCCCCCCCTCCTTCTTATACGGGCTGGGTCCTGAGCCTCCCCCCCCTCCTTCTTATACAGGCTGGGTCCTGATTTCTCCCCCCCCCCTCCTCCTATACAGGCTGGGTCCTGAGCTCTCCCCCCCCCCTTCCCTATAGAGGCTGGGTCCTGAGCCCTTCCCTATAGAGGCTGGGTCCTGAGCCCTCCCCCCTTCCCTATAGAGGCTGGGTCCTGAGCCCTCCTCCTTCCCTATAGAGGCTGGGTCCTGAGCCCTCCCCCTTCCCTATAGGCTGGGTTCTGAGCCCTCCCCCCCCTCCTATAGAGGCTGAGTCCTGAGCTCCCCCCCCCCCCCCCCCCCCCCCCCCCCCCCCCCCCCCCATAGAGGCTGGTTCCTGACTCCTCCCCCAAATGGAACACACCCTCAACTAACCCACCTCGTAATGATCATGGCATCTGATTGTTTTACAGGCCCCGCCCTCCGCGCAAATCACCGGGACTATAACCAGGTGGAGATGGACGTACGGCGTTCACTTAGTAGATTTCCAAAAGGTTTGATTTTCTGTGTTGGTCATTCTCTCTGTGATGTCACAGGTGGGGTGGGCGGGGTTTCCTGTCTTCTGCTGACATTTACTCTCCCCCCCTCTCTTTAGGGATGGCGCAGGGTGAGCGCTCGGTCTTACAGGGGCAGCTGACTGACATGATCCTTTATGTTCTACGGAACAACCCAGAACTCCACTATTACCAGGGCTACCACGACATCGCCGTTACTCTGCTCCTTACTGTCGGCGCGCGTATGGCAACTGCCATGCTCCAGACTCTCTCCACCCACCACCTGCGGTAGGTTCTCACCACTATGACTGCAGTTCAGTGTGTCCTATGAGGGGTGGGCAAGTGAGGAGAGAAGGTAGAGGGCACTGGGAAGATGTAGCTGAGGAGGGGACAAGTTATGGTGGGACCCTGGGAAGGGTCAGGTGAGGAAGAAACAGGTAATGGCGGATGGTGTTGGTGAGGAGGAGAGTAACAGCGGGACGTTGGGAAGGGTCAGGTGAGGAGGAGAGTAACAGCAGGATGTTGGGAAGGGTCAGGTGAGGAGGCGAGTAACGGCAGGATGTTGGGAAGGGTCAGGAGAAGGATGCGAGCAACAGCGGGACGTTTGGAAGGGTCGGGAAAGGAGGAGAGTAACAGTGGGATGTTGGGAAGGGTCAGGTGAGGAGGCGAGTAACAGCAGGATGTTGGGAAGGGTTGGGTGGGGTAGGTGAAGAGGGTACGAGTTGCGATGTGGCTCTGGGATGGGGTGGGTGAAGAGGGTACAAGTTGCGGTGTGGCTCTGGGATGGGGTAGGTGAAGAGGGTACGAGTTGCGGTGTGGCTCTGGGATGGGGTAGGTGAAGAGGAGGGTATGAGTTGCGGTGTGGCTCTGGGATGGGGTGGGTGAAGAGGGTACGAGTTGCGGTGTGGCTCTGGGATGGGGTAGGTGAAGAGAAGGGTACGAGTTGCGGTGTGGCTCTGGGATGGGGTGGGTGAAGAGGGTACGAGTTGCGGTGTGGCTCTGGGATGGGGTAGGTGAAGAGAAGGGTACGAGTTGCGGTGTGGCTCTGGGATGGGGGTGGGTGAAGAGGGTACGAGTTGCGGTGTGGCTCTGGGATGGGGTGGGTGAAGAGGGTACGAGTTGCGGTGTGGCTCTGGGATGGGGTGGGTGAAGAGGGTACGAGTTGCGGTGTGGCTCTGGGATGGGGTAGGTGAAGAGAAGGGTACGAGTTGCGGTGTGGCTCTGGGATGGGGTGGGTGAAGAGGGTACGAGTTGCGGTGTGGCTCTGGGATGGGGTAGGTGAAGAGGAGGGTACGAGTTGCGGTGTGGCTCTGGGATGGGGTAGGTGAAGAGGAGGGTACGAGTTGCGGTGTGGCTCTGGGATGGGGTAGGTGAAGAGGAGGATACGAGTTGCGGTGTGGCTCTGGAAAGGGGTGGGTGAAGAGGGTACGAGTTGCGGTGTGGCTCTGGGATGGGGTAGGTGAAGAGGGTACGAGTTGCTGTGTGGCTCTGGGATGGGGTAGGTGAAGAGGGTACGAGTTGCGGTGTGGCTCTGGGATGGGGTAGGTGAAGAGGGTACGAGTTGCGGTGTGGCTCTGGGATGGGGTAGGTGAAGAGGGTACGAGTTGCAGTGTGGCTCTGGGATGGGGTGGGTGAAGAGGGTACGAGTTGCGGTGTGGCTCTGGGATGGGGTGGGTGAAGAGGGTACGAGTTGCGGTGTGGCTCTGGGATGGGGTAGGTGAAGAGGGTACGAGTTGCGGTGTGGCTCTGGGATGGGGTAGGTGAAGAGGAGGGTACGAGTTGCGGTGTGGCTCTGGGATGGGGTAGGTGAAGAGGAGGGTACGAGTTGCGGTGTGGCTCTGGGATGGGGTGGGTGAAGAGGAGGGTACGAGTTGCGGTGTGGCTCTGGGATGGGGTGGGTGAAGAGGGTACGAGTTGCGGTGTGGTTCTGGGATGGGGTAGGTGAAGAGGAGGGTACGAGTTGCGGTGTGGCTCTGGGATGGGGTGGGTGAAGAGGAGGGTACGAGTTGCGGTGTGGCTCTGGGATGGGGTAGGTGAAGAGGAGGGTACGAGTTGCGGTGTGGCTCTGGGATGGGGTAGGTGAAGAGGAGGGTACGAGTTGCAGTGTGGCTCTGGGATGGGGTAGGTGAAGAGGAGGGTACGAGTTGCGGTGTGGCTCTGGGATGGGTGAAGAGGAGGGTACGAGTTGCGGGTGTGGCTCTGGGATGGGGTAGGTGAAGAGGAGGGTACGAGTTGCGGTGTGGCTCTGGGATGGGTGAAGAGGAGGGTACGAGTTGCGGTGTGGCTCTGGGATGGGGTAGGTGAAGAGGAGGGTACGAGTTGCGGTGTGGCTCTGGGATGGGGTAGGTGAAGAGGGTACGAGTTGCGGTGTGGCTCTGGGATAGGGTAGGTGAAGAGGAGGGTACGAGTTGCGGTGTGGCTCTGGGGTGGGGTAGGTGAAGAGGAGGGTACGAGTTGCGGTGTGGCTCTGGGGTGGGGTAGGTGAAGAGGAGGGTACGAGTTGCGGTGTGGCTCTGGGATGGGGTAGGTGAAGAGGAGGGTACGAGTTGCGGTGTGGCTCTGGGATGGGGTGGGTGAAGAGGAGGGTACGAGTTGCGGTGTGGCTCTGGGATGGGGTGGGTGAAGAGGAGGGTACGAGTTGCGGTGTGGCTCTGGGATGGGGTGGGTGAAGAGGGTACGAGTTGCGGTGTGGTTCTGGGATGGGGTAGGTGAAGAGGAGGGTACGAGTTGCGGTGTGGCTCTGGGATGGGGTGGGTGAAGAGGAGGGTACGAGTTGCGGTGTGGCTCTGGGATGGGGTAGGTGAAGAGGAGGGTACGAGTTGCGGTGTGGCTCTGGGATGGGGTAGGTGAAGAGGAGGGTACGAGTTGCAGTGTGACTCTGGGGTGGGTTAGGTGAAGAGGGTACGAGTTGCGGTGTGGCTCTGGGATAGGGTGGGTGAAGAGGAGGGTACGAGTTGCGGTGTGGCTCTGGGATGGGGTAGGTGAAGAGGGTACGAGTTGCGGTGTGGCTCTGGGATGGGGTGGGTGAAGAGGAGGGTACGAGTTGCGGTGTGGCTCTGGGATGGGGTAGGTGAAGAGGGTACGAGTTGCGGTGTGGCTCTGGGATGGGGTAGGTGAAGAGGGTACGAGTTGCGGTGTGGCTCTGGGATGGGGTAGGTGAAGAGGAGGGTACGAGTTGCGGTGTGGCTCTGGGATGGGGTGGGTGAAGAGGGTACGAGTTGCGGTGTGGCTCTGGGATGGGGTAGGTGAAGAGGAGGATACGAGTTGCGGTGTGGTTCTGGGATGGGGTAGGTAAAGAGGAGGGTATGAGTTGCGGTGTGGCTCTGGGATGGGGTAGGTGAAGAGGAGGGTACGAGTTTCGGTGTGGCTCTGGGATGGGGTAGGTGAAGAGGGTACGAGTTGCAGTGTGGCTCTGGGATGGGGTGGGTGAAGAGGGTACGAGTTGCAGTGTGGCTCTGGGGTGGGGTAGGTGAGTTGGGAACCTGCATTGTCCGGGTTATAGTGGAGTATGTACTAGGATTCGGAGATCTCACTGACTCTTCTCTCCACCTGCAGAGACTTCATGGACCCAACAATGGATCGGACCCGCCATGTCCTGAGCTACTTAATGCCTCTTGTGCAGTGTGAGAGCGCTGCACTCCATGATTTCCTCCTCCGGTATGTTTCTCAGTGAAAGCCTCTCACCCACCAATCCCAATGTTTGCTTTCCCCAGAGATCCTTATTTTCCTGTCCAATCCCCACAGAGATGTTCTGAAAGGTGGTCATAATATCAACACCGGTGTGTCTCTCCTCCCGCTGCCTATTAATACACACGTCTCTCTCTCTCTCAGGTCGGAGGTGGCCTGTATCTCCTCCTGCTGCCTATTAATACACACGTGTCTCTCTCTCAGGTCAGAGGTGGCCTGTATCGCCTCCCGCTGCCTATTAATACACACGTCTCTCTGGTTGGAGGTGGCCGACATCGCCTCCCGCTGCCTATTAATACACACGTCTCTCTCTGGTCGGAGGTAGTCTGTATCTCCTCCCGCTGCCTATTAATACACACGTGTCTCTCTCTCTCTCACGTCAGAAGTGGGCTGTATCTCCTCCTGCTGCCTATTAATACACACATGTCTCTCTCTGGTCGGAGGTGGGCTGTATCTCCTCCCGCTGCCTATTAATACACACGTGTCTCTCTTTGGTCGGAGGTGGGCTGTATCTCCTACCGCTGCCTATTAATACACACATGTCTCTCTCTCAGGTCGGAGGTGGTCTGTATCTCCTCCTGCTGCCTATTAATACACACATGTCTCTCTCTCAGGTCGGAGGTGGTCTGTATCTCCTTCCGCTGCCTATTAATACACACGTGTCTCTCTCTCTCAGGTCGGAGGTGGTCTGTATCTCCTCCTGCTGCCTATTAATACACACATGTCTCTCTCAGGTCAGGGGTGGCCTGTATCGCCTCCCGCTGCCTATTAATAGACACGTCTCTCTCTCTCAGGTCGGAGGTGGCCTGTATCTCCTCCCGCTGCCTATTAATACACACGTGTCTGTCTCTCAGGTCGGAGGTGGGCTGTATCTTTGCCCTGAGTTGGCTCATCACATGGTACGGACATGTTCTAAGTGACTTTCAGCAAGTTCTGCGACTATACGATTTCTTTTTGGCCTCCCACCCGCTGATGCCTGTCTACTGCGCAGCACAGGTACTGTGTGTGTTGTGATTGGACGAATGCTGGGAGGTGGGTCACTGGTAAACCTGTATGCTGCGGGTTTAGGTTGGGAATTCTCTTTCATGATTGGAAGAGGGGCATTCTTTGCTTGGCAGCTGCTACATGTGTTGGGTAATGTGAGGCGAAGATGTTGGGTATTGAAGGCAGAGGTGTTGTGAAAGCTGGAGATGTGGTTGGGAGATGGAGGGTGAGGTGGGGTGGAAGTAGGAGATGAGTAGGGGGTGGGGTGGAAGTAGGAGATGAGTAGGGGGTGGGGTGGAAGTAGGAGATGAGTAGGGGGTGGGGTGGGTGATGTAGAGGAGAGGGTGCAGTAAGAAGTTGACATGGGGTGGATGTGTGGCAGGGGGATGCGGATAGAGGGGGAAAAGGTGTGATGAGAGATGAAGATGTTGGGAAGGTGGTAGATGTAGATTTTGTGAAGAGGGTATGGTGGAAGACGTAGATGTTGGGAAGGGGGTGTTGCGGAAGACGTAGATGTTGGGAAAGGGTTATGGTGGAAGACGTAGATGTTGGGAAGGGGGTGTTGCGGAAGACGTAGATGTTGGGAAGGGGTTATGGTGGAAGACGTAGATGTTGGGAAGGGGGTGTTGAGGAAGACGTAGATGTTGGGAAGGGGTTATGGTGGAAGACGTAGATGTTGGGAAGGGGGTGTTGCGGAAGACGTAGACGTTGGGAAGGGGGTGTTGCGGAAGACGTAGACGTTGGGAAGGGGGTGTTGCGGAAGACGTAGACGTTGGGAAGGGGGTGTTGCGGAAGACGTAGACGTTGGGAAGGGGGTGTTGCGGAAGACGTAGACGTTGGGAAGGGGGTGTTGCGGAAGACGTAGACGTTGGGAAGGGGGTGTTGCGGAAGGCGTAGACGTTGGGAAGGGGGTGTTGCGGAAGACGTAGACGTTGGGAAGGGGGTGTTGCGGAAGACGTAGACGTTGGGAAGGGGGTGTTGCGGAAGACGTAGACGTTGGGAAGGGGTTATGGTGGAAGACGTAGACGTTGGGAAGGGGTTATGGTGGAAGACGTAGACGTTGGGAAGGGGTTATGGTGGAAGACGTAGACGTTGGGAAGGGGTTATGGTGGAAGACGTAGACGTTGGGAAGGGGTTATGGTGGAAGACGTAGACGTTGGGAAGGGGTTATGGTGGAAGACGTAGACGTTGGGAAGGGGTTATGGTGGAAGACGTAGACGTTGGGAAGGGGTTATGGTGGAAGACGTAGACGTTGGGAAGGGGTTATGTCACGTACCTGGTTGGAGGCCGAAATGCCGAGAGGGCTCCCCTTGCGGCTAAGTGCAGTACACCTCTGAGGTTGGGTACAGAGGGTGTAGTGCCCAGAGAAGCTCAGGTTGCCAGATGGATCTGGTGAGTGTCTGAAGAATACTGGAGAATACAGTAAACACCGCTGGGCTGCAGTCTCTAGGAGTCCTCGGTAACACTTGGCAAGGCGTGCACAAGGAGCAACAGTGGAAGCCGGCTGGGGATCAAACACTGTGGATCCAGGCAGGAGATGCAGGTTTGCAGGAATGGAGACAAGCCAAGGTCTGGTGTTGGAAAACAGGCAGGAACAGATAACTGAAGCGAAGTCCGTGAAACAAGCTGGGATCATGTGCTGGAGAAGGTGCTGGAGAAGGTAACAAGTCAGTAAAGCAAACCAGGAGAGCGGATCAGACAGGTCAGGAACAAGCCGGGTCACAACAGGACATCCAAACAGTAATAATACAGCGACTCAGGAAGGCTGACGACAATCCAGCAATTTGGATCAGACAGTGGCAGCCATTTATAGACCAGCAGGAGGATCTTCCTGTCACATGATGAGCCTATGGCTTCCATTTCCTCTACTGGCAAGATTGCCAGTACTTCTTCGGCCATTTCTTCTAATGGCAAGATTGCCAGTACTTCTATGGCCATTTCTTCTACTGGCAAGATTGCCAGTACTTCTACGGACATTTCCCTGACAGTGCCCCCCCCAAAGGGCAGCCTCCGGATGCCACAACGGGCCGATGCTTCGGGATGTTTGCTGTGAAAGTCCCGTACCAGTCTAGGAGCATGCACATTGTTTGCAGGCTCCCAGGAACTGTCTTCGGGAGGGTATTCCCTCCATTTGATGAGATACTGGATCTGCCTACCTCTCCTTCGGCAATCCATAATGGCTTCAACCTCAAATTCAGTTTCCCCTTCAACCAGGACTGGAGGTGGAGGTGACTCTTCTCTTCCAGGAAATGGACTGGGTACCACAGGCTTAAGCAGGGAGATGTGGAACACTGGATGGATCTTGTAAGTATTGGATAGTGCCAGCTCAAAAGCCACTGGATTTATTTCTCTTTTAATTTCAAAGGGACCAATGAACTTGGGTCCAAGCTTCCGGGCTGGACATGAGAGCTTGAGGTTTACTGAAGAAAGCCAAACCTTGTCCCCAACCTTAAAGACAGGATTCCCTCTTCTTTTATCATGAAACCTCTTAGGCCTCGTACACACGAGGGGATATGTCCGCTGAAAACGGTCCGATGGACCGTTTCAGCAGACATCTCCGCTCTTGTGTATGGGCTAGCGGACAGATTTCTCCACCCGACAGATTTCAAAGCATGCTTTGAAATCTATCCGGTGGAATCTGTCCGCCCGACATGTCTGCTGGTTAGTACACTTACCAGCAGACATGTCGTCCGCCGCGCCGCCGCCGAATGGATTCGGCGCATGCGCGGAAGTGTTTAACTTCCTGGTGCGGTGACGTGGCGGCGTCAACGTCACCGCGCCGTCCGGCGGCGGGGAATTTGATCCGATGGTGTGTACACGCCATCGGATCAAACTCCTGATCGGACATATCCGATGGAAATGGTCCATCGGATCAAACTCCTGATCGGACATATCCGATGGAAATGGTCCGCGGACCGTTTTCATCGGATATGTCCGATCGTGTGTACGAGGCCTTATAGTCCTCTTGGGCTTTTCGCATGGCCTCCTGAAGTATCTTGTAGTTAGTTTGAATGAACCTTAACCGGTCCTGGACAGCGGGGGCAGATGTTTCAGGTATAGTATTTTGAAGGAAGGAAGGGTGAAATCCATAGTTTGCCCAGAAAGGAGACTGATTGATGGCTGCATGCAAAGAATTGTTATATGCAAACTCAGCGCAGGGAAAAAAGGAGATCCAGTCATTCTGTGAGCAAGTACAGAAGCACCGAAGATACTGTTCTAAGGTCTGGTTAGTCCTTTCTGTTTGACCATTGCTCTGGGGGTGGTACGCTGAGGAAAGACATACTTCAATTGATAGAGATTTGCAGAGATCTCTCCAGAACTTGGAGGTAAATTGTACCCCTCTGTCAGAGACAATACTATCTGGTAGTCCATGTAATCTGACGATCTCTTTAATGAACATGTCTGCTGTCTCCGAGGCGGAAGGTGTGCCAATCATTGGGAGAAAATGTGCCATTTTGGAAAGGCGGTCTACCACCACCATGATGGTGGTGCATCCCCCAGAGGGAGGCAAGTCTACTATAAAATCCATTGATATTTCTTTCCAGGGTTGTTCATGGATGGGTAGTGGCCTCAAAAGTCCCCATTGTTTGGCATTGGAACCCTTATTGCGCTGACACGTGGTGCAGAAGTTAACATATTTTCTACAGTCCTGTCTTAGGCTGGCCCACCAAAAAGAGCGCTGAACAAGTTCAGTGGTTCTTCGTATTCCAAAATGTCCGGCAAGTTTGTGATCATGTGACATCCTTAGAACTTGGAGTGTAACTGATTGGGGAACAAAAATCTTGTCCTGGTGCCATAAAAATCCATCTTGGCTTCTCAATGAGGACATTTCTGGGCCAGGGCACTGGGTTGAGGCTTGTTTAATCAAAGTCTTTAAGTCAGGTTGGATGAGTAAAACATTTTGAGCAGAAAGGGATCGTACTTGGCTCTGTTGTTTCAGGGGTGTTTGGAAACATTCGAGAGAGTGCATCCGCTTTCCCATTTTTGGAACATGGGCGATATGTAAGATGAAAATTGAACCTGGAGAAAAATAAAGCCCATTGGGCTTGCCAGGGTCTTAAACGTTTGGCTGTCCTGAGGTACTCCAGGTTTTTATGGTCTGTAAAAATCATAATGGGATGAGCGGCACCCTCCAATAAGTATCTCCATTCTTCTAAGGCAGATTTAATGGCCAATAGTTCTCGATCCCCAACATCATAATTTCTCTCTGGTGGGCTCATCTTTCGGGAAAAGAAAGCAATGGGGTGAAGGAGAGCCTTGGGTCCTTGCCGTTGGGACAGGATTGCCCCTGTAGCTACTTCAGAGGCGTCTACTTCCAAAACGTAGGGCAGGGTTGGATCCGGGTGCTGTAGAATTGGTGCAAACGTGAACAGATTTTTTAATTTATCAAAGGCTGCCTGAGCTTCTAGGGACCACTGGAACCGGGTTGTCTGATGGGTCAATTGAGTGATGGGTGCTATGGTGGTGGAGAAACCCTTCACAAATTTCCTGTAAAAATTGGAGAACCCTATGAAGCGCTGGACACCCTTCTTGTCCGAAGGAGCTGGCCAGTTAAGTATTGCTTCCACCTTCTTTGGGTCCATTGCAATTCCTTCTGTGGTGATGATGAGACCCAGAAATTGAATAGATGTCTTTTCAAAATCACATTTGTCTGCTTTGACATATAGGCCATGTTTTCTCAGGGTTAGAAGTACTTTCTTTACGTGGGTTCGGTGAAGTTCCAAAGAGGCAGAAAAGATGAGAATATCATCAAGGTATACAATTACAAAGTAGTCAAGGAATTCCCGGAAGATATCGTTCACTAGATGCTGGAACGTGGCTGGAGCATTGCATAATCCCAACGGCATTACAAGGTATTCAAAGTGGCCGAACCTCGTCCGGAATACTGTCTTCCACTCGTCTCCCTGGCGGATGCCGACAAGATTGTAGGCACCCCTTAGATCTAATTTAGTGAAGATACGGGCGTTTCGGAACCTTTGAAAGAGTTCAGGAACAAGAGGGAGAGGGTATCGATTTTTTACGGTAATTTTATTGATGTCTCTGTAGTCTACACATGGCCGTAATGTGCCGTCCTTCTTCTCCACAAAGAAAATACCTGCTCCAGCAGGAGAAGAAGAGCGTCGGATAAACCCCTTTTCAAGACTCTCATCAATATATAAACGTAAGGCTTCCAGCTCGTTCTCAGATAGAGGAAAGATTTGTCCGAATGGGATCTCAGCCCCTGGAAGCAGTTCAATCGGACAATCATAAGGTCGGTGAGGTGGGAGGACATCGGCCTTTTTCTTGTCAAAAACGTCTATGAACTCATGATAAGCAGAAGGGACAAGCAGGAGGTTATCAAGAGAAGGTTGCACGGCCAGACAGCTAGCAGGCTTACTAGAACTGGGAGGAAAACAATGTTGCAAGCAATATTCTGAAGAAAAAGAGATTTCCTTCTTGGCCCAGTTGATTTGTGGGTTATGTTCCTGTAGCCACGGAATTCCTAAGATGATGGGAAACATAGGAGAACGTAAAATGTCAAAACGGATAAATTCTTGGTGGCCGGTATCAGTAGTAGTGAAGATGGGTATGGTTTAACGGGAGACAAGTCCAGAACTGGGCAAGGAACCATCGGCCAATAGAATTTCCAGTCTTTGTTTTTTCTCATAAAGGGGCACACCAAGTTTCATGGCCAGAGATAAGTCCATAAAGCAACTACATGCCCCGGAGTCGATAATTGCTGATAGTCGAACCTCCCTTTCTGCCACTTGAAAGGAGATGGAAAGAGCGAGGTAAGCATGGGAGGATACAGAGACTTGCAGATAAGTGGAACTTGGTGGGTAGGCCTTACTGGGTCTTGTGGGGCAGCTGCGTAAAAAATGTCCAGCCCCTCTGCAGTACAGGCAGAGATAGGCCCGCTGACGGCATTGTCTCTCATCAAAGGTAAGGGGAGAACGGACCAGACCAACTTGCTTTGGATCTCTTTTGGGACCTGCAGAACAGACAGGCATGGGTTCAACAGCAGGTGGAGACCTGGGTGGCCTCTTGGTAGGCTGGAATGTTTGAGCGCGTTCTGACCGCTGCTCCTGCAGGCGCCTGTCAAGCAGAATGGCTAGGTGGACAAGTTCATCAAGAGTGCCTGGAACAGCAACTCGGGCTAGTTCATCTTTAAGAGTCTCAGATAGTCCTTGGCGATATTGAAACTTGAGTGCTGCTTCATTCCAGCTAGTATCAGTGGACCATCTGCGGAATTCCGCTGTATAGTCCTCCACTGGGCGTTCTCCTTGCCGTAAGGCGACTAAGGCAGATTCAGCGGAGGCCATACGCTGGGGGTCATCATACAAAAGAGTCATAGCCTCAAAAAAAGTGTCCATAGTGTTCAAAGCCGGGCTTTTTTGTTCTAGTAGGTTATGAGCCCAAGCTTGGGGTTCCTCGGATAGTAGGGAAATTATGAATCCTACTTTCACAAACTCTGAGGAAAAAGTTCTAGGCTGGGGGGCCAGGTACAGCAGGCACGCATTCTTAAAAGCCCAAAACGTATTTCGGTCACCGAAGAATCGTTCGGGTGTTGGTACCCGTGGTTCAGGAGAAGGCATCATCACTGTATGGGTCGGGTTAGCAGATTCTTGAGGCAGGGAAGCTGATGCTGTGTTAGTGGAAGATAAGCTGGAGTCCACCAAGGCTGGAGCGATAGGCAAATGCTGCAGCCGATCTTTCAAATAAACGTAACCATCCTGGAGTTTCTGGATGGCTTGTGTAAGGGTGGTGACTTGTTGGCACATCATCTCGAGCAGGGAAGCACCTCTGTCGGCCTCAGTCATGGCTGGATTGTACTGTCACGTACCTGGTTGGAGGCCGAAATGCCGAGAGGGCTCCCCTTGCGGCTAAGTGCAGTACACCTCTGAGGTTGGGTACAGAGGGTGTAGTGCCCAGAGAAGCACAGGTTGCCAGATGGATCCAGGAGAGAAGAGATGGTGAGTGTCTGAAGAATACTGGAGAATACAGTAAACACCGCTGGGCTGCAGTCTCTAGGAGTCCTCGGTAACACTTGGCAAGGCGTGCACAAGGAGCAACAGTGGAAGCCGGCTGGGGATCAAACACTGTGGATCCAGGCAGGAGATGCAGGTTTGCAGGAATGGAGACAAGCCAAGGTCTGGTGTTGGAAAACAGGCAGGAACAGATAACTGAAGCGAAGTCCGTGAAACAAGCTGGGATCAGGTGCTGGAGAAGGTAACAAGTCAGTAAAGCAAGCCAGGGGGTCAAACCAGGAGAGCGGGGTCAGGAACAGGTCAGGAACAAGCCGGGTCACAACAGGACATCCAAACAGTAATAATACAGCGACTCAGGAACTCAGGAAGGCTGACGACAATCCAGCAATTTGGATCAGACAGTGGCAGCCATTTATAGACCAGCAGGAGGATCTTCCGGTCACATGATGAGCCTATGGCTTCCATTTCCTCTACTGGCAAGATTGCCAGTACTTCTTCTATGGCCATTTCTTCTACTGGCAAGATTGCCAGTACTTCTACGGACATTTCCCTGACAGGTTATGGTGGAAGACGTAGACGTTGGGAAGGGGTTATGGTGGAAGATGTAGACGTTGGGAAGGGGTTATGGTGGAAGATGTAGACGTTGGGAAGGGGTTATGGTGAAAGACGTAGACGTTGGGAAGGGGTTATGGTGGACGATGTAGATGTTGGGAAGGGGTTATGGTGGAAGACGTAGATGTTGGGAAGGTGGTGTGGTGGAAAGTGGACATGAGGTAAATGTATGGTGGGGAGATGGAGAGGGGGTGTGGTGAGGAGCAGAGACTGGGCAGAGGTGTGATGCAGATTTGTGAGAAGCGGTGGGATGGAAGGTGGAGCAGGTGAAAGGCGGAGAGAGGGTGTGGTGGGAGGGACAGATAGGGAGCAGTATGGTGGAAGATGTAGATGTTGGGGTGGAAGTATGGTGGGGCGTTTTGAGAGAGGGTGTGATGGGAGATGTTGGGGTGGAAGACAGGGCTGTTGAGGGGTGTGGTGAGAGGCGGAGCTGTGGTGTGTAGTGGGATATCACTTTGTATTGGAAGAGTATAGTTGATCACATGATCTATATTCTGATCCTTCAGATGGTATTGATGAGGGAGGAGGAGATATTACAATGTGATTGCGACATGCCCTCCATCCATCAGCTTCTTTCCAACATCCCCACTCACTTTCCCTTTGAGACCCTCATCTTCCGGACCCACGCCTTCTTCCAGAAACACCCACCATGTGAAGTGGAGAGACAGGCCTCACTCCAGAGACTGAAGAGGTATGTGACATGGAGTGGGTGGAGTCTAATAAGAAATGGGTGTGGGCAATTGTGGTGTTTACAGCTGTACTGTATAACCATAGGGTGGCAGTAATATTGTTGGTCTATAATGTAGTACTGTGTGTGACCACATAGGGGCAGTGTTATAGAAGATGTATACAGTACTGTGTGTGTGACCACAGGGGGGCAGTGTTATAGAAGGTGTATACAGTACTGTGTGTGACCACAGGGGGGCGGTGTATACAGTACTTTGTGTGACCACAGGGGGGCAGTATATATAGTAACCTCTCTTTTCCGGTATCTTTCAGCATTTCAGCCGCCTCCTTCCGCTCCCTGCAGATCTCAGCCTCTCAGCAACGTCCAGATTCAATGCTTCGCCAGCAGAATCCTCCAGTGTCAGACATTGTGCTCTTGCGCTCCCAGAATACTTTGGTGAAATTAGCGGTGTGGGGTCTTTCTGCCTCCCTGGGGGCAGCGGCTCTGGTCGTTACTCAGACGGCTCTGGAATGGGGTCCGGAGCTTTTGCTAGGACTTTTCTGACATCCGGAATGGAGGAGGGGAGCTTTGCCTGTTACATTGGAAGGATCAGAGGAGATGGACTTCATAAGGAAACAAGGATACTTGATAAGGACATCCTAGGGAAGGATCAGAGGGAAGGATGGGAGGGGTACGGACATCCTAGGGAAGGATCGTAGTGGTAAGGGCATCCTAGGGAAGGATGAGAGGGGTACGGACATCCTAGGGAAGGATCAGAGGGGTACTGACATCGGAGGGTACGGACATCCTAGGGAAGGAGGGTAGGGGTATGGACATCCTAGGGAAGGATCGTAGGGGTATGCACATCCTAGGGAAGGATGGTAGGGGTTCGGACATCCTAGGGAAGGATGGTAGGGGTACGGACATCCTAGGGAAGGATGGTAGGGGTACGGACATCCTAGGGAAGGATTGGAGGGGTATGCACATCCTAGGGAAGGATTGGAGGGGTATGCACATCCTAGGGAAGGATTGGAGGGGTATGCACATCCTAGGGAAGGATGGTAGGGGTACGGACATCCTAGGGAAGGATGGGAGGGGTAAGCACATTCTAGGGAGGGATGGTAGGGGTACGGACAACCTAGGGAAGGATGGTAGGGGTACGGACATCCTAGGGAAGGATCGTAGGGGTATGGACAACCTAGGGAAGGATGGGAGGGGTATGCACATCGGAGGGAAGGAAGGTAGGGGTATGGACATCCTAGGGAAGGATCGTAGGGGTTTGGACATCCTAGGGAAGGATCGTAGGGGTTTGGACATCCTAGGGAAGGATGGGAGGGGTACGGACATCCTAGGGAAGGATGGGAGGGGTACGGACATCCTAGGGAAGGATGGGAGGGGTACGGACATCCTAGGGAAGGATGGGAGGGGTACGGACATCCTAGGGAAGGATGGGAGGGGTACGGACGTCCTAGGGAAGGATCGTAGGGGTACGGACGTCCTAGGGAAGGATCGTAGGGGTACGGACGTCCTAGGGAAGGATCGTAGGGGTACGGACGTCCTAGGGAAGGATCGTAGGGGTACGGACGTCCTAGGGAAGGATCGTAGGGGTACGGACGTCCTAGGGAAGGATCGTAGGGGTACGGACGTCCTAGGGAAGGATCGTAGGGGTACGGACGTCCTAGGGAAGGATCGTAGGGGTACGGACGTCCTAGGGAAGGATCGTAGGGGTTCGGACACCCTAGGGAAGGATGGGAGGGGTACGGACATCGTAGGGAAGGATCGGAGGGGTACGGACAACCTAGGGAAGGATGGTAGGGGTACGGACATCCTAGGGAAGGATCGGAGGGGTACTGATATTGGAGGGGTACGGACATCCTAGGGAAGGATCGTAGGGGTACGGACATCAGAGGGAAGGATGGTAGGGGTACGGACATCAGAGGAAAGGATGGTAGGGGTACGGACATCAGAGGGAAATAAGGACATTTCAGCTTTTTGCACTTTATTTTGGATGAACCACGTGTAGCAGTTTCTTTCTGCCCTTGCCCCGCCTCTATTGGTCATATGACAGCAGACGCCATCTTTGTAGGTCAGTTTGGGTGTTTGGCGGCATTTCGGAGGACGGAAGCGGTTTTCTCCGTGGCCTATTATCCCGTACAGTGTCTGTGGTTTTCTATTTATAATTATTTATGGCGCGCGGTGTTATTCGATGTATATTTGTGTCTTTTATAAATAAAGTTATTGTGCATTTCCAGTCTCTGCTCTCATTGTGGGTCATTTTCCCCCGGGGGTAACTCCACAGCTACTGCTGGAAAGATAAATGAGCACAGGGAAGGAACGAGCACAGCGGCCACCAGTCTTTCGCTGGCTACACACCGAGAAATTGTGTTTCTTATCCAGAGAATCTTCATATCCATCAATAGGGTTATGCTGCCACCTGGGGGTGACTGGACACCGGCAAAAAGAAGACCTTCCTAATAGGGCTGCGCATCTTCACCGGTCTCACGATTCGATGCGATTACGATTATCAAGTCCACGATTCGATTCCGCGATGCATCACGATGCATCAAGATTACTGCGCACGGTTTTCATCTGTTCTTAAAAAAAACTCTCTGCATGTAGCAAACTGTAAATACAGCAGACATCTTAAAGAGGAGCTCCAAACTGACCCCAAAATACTACAAAAGATGGACAGAGACTGCGGACAATGATACAAGAGATGGACAGAGACTGCGGACAATGATACTAGAGAGGATCAGAGACTGCAGACAATGATACTAGAGAGGATCAGAGACTGTGGACATGATGCTAGAGCGGATCAGAGACTGCGGACATGATGCTAGAGCGGATCAGAGACTGCGGACATGATGCTAGAGAGGATCAGAGACTGCGGACATGATGCTAGAGAGGATCAGAGACTGCGGACATGATACTAGAGAGGATCAGAGACTGCGGCCATGATACTAGAGAGGATCAGAGACTGCGGACATGATACTAGAGAGAGGATCAGAGACTGCGGACATTGTCCCCATAAAGTCCTGCCAAACAACAATTTATGCCATGTCATAAATTATGGTTTATGTATGTCTTATTGTTTTAGTGATTGATTCAGATCACAACTTCATCGATACCTTTTTTTTTTTTGTATGATTTTTGCTTTTGCACATTACTGCCACACACGTGCAATGCATGGCTGCATGTGTGTGGCAGTGATGAGCAAAAGCAAAAATCATACAAAAAAAAAGGTATCGATAAAGTTGTGATGTGAATCAATCACTAAAACAATAAGACATACATAAACCAGTGTGGCATCAATTGCTGCCAGTATGCCATCAATTGCCGCCAGTGTGCCACCAATTGCTGCCAGTGTGCCCAAATTATTGCCCATCAGTGTGCCACCAATTGCTGTCAGTGTGCCATAAACTGCCATCAGTGTGCCATAAATTGCCGCCACTGTGCCCATAAATTGCCGTCAGTGTCCCGCCAATTGCTGCCAGTGTCCCGCCAATTGCTGCCAGTGTGCCACCAATTGCTGCCAGTGTGCCCATAACATTTTTCACTTTTCTGAAAATTTCTGGTAATAGCAGAGGCTCATCCAGATCTCTTGCCTACGGCTGTCTGCTGAGAGGAATGGTACCCGGACCCCATACTGGACATGCAGGGGACGGCCTGTGATGATGCTGTTCAGCACTGGACTCGGCATATAAGGACCCTGTGCAATGATATATTTCCATGTGATCCAGCAGAGTCCAAGGCAGTGATCCCCAGCTGGGCAGTAGAGTCCCTGAAGTTGGGCCCTGCAGTGTGGAATGGTGAGTGTTCTTGGTCAGAGAACGCTTGTGCTTGCACCTCCTGCACATATTGGACGATGTAGACTCTCCCTCTCTTTTAGGGAGGTGGATCACTGGCACAAAGGGTCATTTTTCTTTGGGCGGGCATAATACACCCCATATTAAGGGGAAGAACACAGGTGTATACCCCTTTATCCTCTCTGCAGACTTGGACTGCTGGTTCGGCAAGGGTTCTATTATTATTGCCAGCAGACCATGTCTCCGCGAGGAGAAGAGGATCTAGAGGCAGAAGGTTCCCAGATTCCCTTATCGGGCAGGGAAGAGGATCCAGAGGCAGAAGGTTCCCAGATTTCCTTATCGGGCAGGGAAGAGGATCCAGAGGCAGAAGGTTCCCAGATTCCCTTATCGGGCAGGGAAGAGGATCCAGAGGCAGAAGGTTCCCAGATTCCCTTATCGGGCAGGGAAGAGGAACCAGAGGCAGAAGGTTCCCAGATTCCCTTATCGGGCAGGGAAGAGGATCCAGAGGCAGAAGTTTCCCAGGTTCCCTTATCGGGCAGGGAAAAGGAACCAGAGGCAGAAGGTTCCCAGTTTCCCTTATCGGGCAGGGAAGAGGATCCACAGGCAGAAGGTTCTCAAGTTCCCTTATCGGCAGGGAAGAGGATCCAGAGGCAGAAGGTTCCCATATTTCCTTATCGGGCAGGGAAGAGGATCCAGAGGCAGAAGGTTCCCAGATTCCCTTATCGGGCAGGGAAGAGGATCCAGAGGCAGAAGGTTCCCAGATTCCCCTATCGGGCAGAGAAGAGGATCCAGAGGCAGAAGGTTCCCAGATTCCCTTATCGGGCGGGGAAGAGGATCCAGAGGCACAAGGTTCCCAGATTTCCTTATCGGGCAGGGAAGAGGATCTAGAGGCAGAAGGTTCACAGATTCCTTTTTCGGGCAGGGAAGAGGATCTAGAGGCAGAAAGTTCCCAGATTCCTTTATCGGGCAGGGAAGAGGATCCAGAGGCAGAAGGTTCCCAGATTCCCCTATCGGGCAGGGAAGAGGATCCAGAGGCAGAAGGTTCCCAGATTCCCTTATCGGGCAGGGAAGAGGATCCAGAAGCAGAAGGTTCCCAGATTCCCTTATCGGCAGGGAAGAGGATCTAGAGGCAGAAGGTTCACAGATTCCTTTATCGGGCAGGGAAGAGGATCTAGAGGCAGAAGGTTCCCAGATTCCTTTATCGGGCAGTGAAGAGGATCCAGAGGCAGAAGGTTCCCAGATTCCCTTATCGGGCAGGGAAGAGGATCCAGAGGCAGAAGGTTCCCAGATTCCCTTATCGGGCAGGGAAGAGGATCTAGAGGCAGAAGGTTCACAGATTCCTTTATCGGGCAGGGAAGAGGATCCAGAGGCAGAAGGTTCACAGATTCCCTTATCGGGCAGGGAAGAGGATCTAGAGGCAGAAGGTTCACAGATTCCTTTATCGGGCAGGGAAGAGGATCTAGAGGCAGAAGGTTCCCAGATTCCTTTATCAGGCAGGGAAGAGGATCCAGAGGCACAAGGTTCCCAGATTCCCTTATCGGGCAGGGAAGAGGATCCAGAGGCAGAAGGTTCCCAGATTCCCTTATCGGGCAGGGAAGAGGATCCAGAGGCAGAAGGTTCCCAGATTCCCTTTTCGGGCAGGGAAGAGGATCCAGAGGCAGAAGGTTCCCAGATTCCCTTATCGGGCAGAGAAGAGGATCCAGAGGCAGAAGGTTCCCAGATTCCCTTAACGGGCAGGGAAGAGGAACCAGAGGCAGAAGGTTCCCAGATTCCCTTATCGGGCAGGGAAGAGGAACCAGAGGCAGAAGGTTCCCAGATTCCCTTATCGGGCGGGGAAGAGGATCCAGAGGCAGAAGGTTCCCAGATTTCCTTATCGGGCAGGGAAGAGGATCCAGAGGCAGAAGGTTCCCAGATTCCCTTTTCGGGCAGGGAAGAGGATCCAGAGGCAGAAGGTTCCCAGATTCCCTTATCGGGCAGGGAAGAGGAACCAGAGGCAGAAGGTTCCCAGATTCCCTTATCGGGCAGGGAAGAGGAACCAGAGGCAGAAGGTTCCCAGATTCCCTTATCGGGCAGGGAAGAGGATCCAGAGGCAGAAGGTTCCCAGATTCCCTTATCGGGCAGGGAAGAGTGTCGTGGCAATCTGGGGGTGTGCAAAGCACACCGCCATCTTGCCATGTGCTCTAAAGCACATCCCCTATCTTAAATGAAATAATGCCATGTTTAAGCTAAAATAAGTTCACTCACCATACATTCGGTGAAGGGGTACACTGCAGACCCCGATGTAGAGGGGAACGCTGCAGACCCTGATGTAAAGGGGAACTCTGCAGACCCTGATGTAGAGGGGAACTCTGCAGACCCTGATGTAGAGGGGAACACTGCAGACCCTGATGTAGAGGGGTACACTGCAGACCCCGATGTAGAGGGGGACACTGCAGACCCCAATGTAGAAGGGGAACACTGCAGACCCTGATGTAGAAGGGGAACGCTGCAGACCCTGATGTAGAGGGGGAGCGCTGCTGACCCTGATGTAGAGGAGGATGCTGCAGACCCTGATGTAGAAGGGGAACACTGCAGACCCTGATGTAGAGGGGGACACTGCAGACCCTGATGTAGAGGGGGACACTGCAGACCCTGATGTAGAGGGGGACACTGCAGACCCTGATGTAGAGGGGGACACTGCAGACCCCGATGTAGAAGGGGAACACTGCAGACCCCGATGTAGAGGGGGAACGCTGCAGACCCTGATGTAGAGGGGGAACGCTGCAGACCCTGATGTAGAGGGGGATGCTGCAGACCCTGATGTAGAAGGGGAACACTGCAGACCCTGATGTAGAGGGGGACACTGCAGACCCTGATGTAGAGAGGGGAAAACTGCAGACCCTGATGTAGAGGGGAAAACTGCAGACCCTGATGTAGAGGGGGATGCTGCAGACCCTGATGTAGAGGGGGACACTGCAGACCCTGATGTAGAGGGGAATGCTGCAGACCCTGATGTAAAGGGGAACTCTAAATTAAGGGGGTCTCTGGTCACCAGTGCCCACCCTTCCCTTACACAAGAGTCTACAGAGTTCCCCCTTACAATACAAGGGGGTAACTCTGCGGACCCTGATGTTAAGGGGAACTGCATGCGCAGTTCTAAGGCCCGGTTCACACTGGTGCGATGCGAGAACCCTGCAAATCCACTGCGGGTTCTTGCATCGCATCTGACTCGCACGGCGGTTTACACTGCCACATGCGAACTGCTGGGGAGTGTCACTATATGTTAACCACACCCCCATTTCAGCTTGCGTATCGCACTGCGAACTGACAGTTCGGACATGAATCAGATTGCATAGGTGTGAACACAAAAAAATGAGATCGCGCTAAAAATTACATATAAATAACTTAAGACAGCTATTAGAACATGTATACAGGTAAATGTTATCTCAGTGGTTTTGCTAATTCAGCATGTGCACAAGTAAGCATTTCCAGCATATAAGCAAATATCTCCAACGTGAATGTCCATCAACATATGGGTGAATTCATGGATTGATATTCCCACAGGTGCCAATAAAATCACACGGTTGGAAAAGTGTGGTATAGAAAAGAACCTCCACCGAAGTCATATGAAGCCTCTTACCAGACAGACATATATTATGGGCATAATATAGTTAATGCTGCTCCATAGCAATCAGGGAGAGATTCACTGCATACAGCCTGGTTGTCAGATCTTATTAGGTGTGAGGTGTCTCCGAATTATCCACAGGCATATAAAAAGACAAGAAGCCTCACATAGCATAAAATCCTTATTTATTCGAATATAAACCAAAATCTTGCACTTACATCCAAATGAAGAAATCAAGCGAAAAAACACATCAGCCGGCCGGCAGTGTCCCGTGATCAAGTCTTTCAGACGAAACGTAGGGAGGAGACGTTCTGACGTCACCGCGTGTTTCCTATCTCTCTACCCGGAATACGGGCTGTGTATTCAAGCCGGCCGGCTGATGTGTTTTTTCGCTTGATTTCTTCATTTGGATGTAAGTGCAAGATTTTGGTTTATATTCGAATAAATAAGGATTTTATGCTATGTGAGGCTTCTTGTCTTTTTATATGCCTGTGGATAATTCGGAGACACCTCACACCTAATAAGATCTGACAACCAGGCTGTATGCAGTGAATCTCTCCCTGATTGCTATGGAGCAGCATTAACTATATTATGCCCATAATATATGTCTGTCTGGTAAGAGGCTTCATATGACTTCGGTGGAGGTTCTTTTCTATACCACACTTTTCCAACCGTGTGATTTTATTGGCACCTGTGGGAATATCAATCCATGAATTCACCCATATGTTGATGGACATTCACGTTGGAGATATTTGCTTATATGCTGGAAATGCTTACTTGTGCACATGCTGAATTAGCAAAACCACTGAGATAACATTTACCTGTATACATGTTTTAATAGCTGTCTTAAGTTATTTATATGTAATTTTTAGCGCGATCTCATTTTTTTGTTACATTTTTCTTGTGTTGTATAACACTTTTATGATCGCAGCTATAGTTTTTATTACAATAATGAGCGCAATTTAACTTTTTCCCTAGGTGTGAACACGCATGAGATCTGATTCTGGTCCGAACAGAAAAAAGGGTCCCGTGTGCGTGTTTGGCCCGAATGTTGTGCGATATCGGCCGCACTTCCTGTATACTATCTGTATGGCTGAAATCGCATGTGAGGTGAACAGCAGTGCGCTGCGAATCGCATGCGATGTCTGACATCACACAAGTGTGAACTCCCCCTTATGGAGAGTTTGTAAATCCGCTGATTTTTTTTTTTTACGAACTTTATGTAAATTTATGGGCGGTCGGCAACCCTGGGTGCAGGCGGAGCCACCATTTCCAACAGCTCCTTTACCTTCATGCACAAGATTCTGGAAAGGGGAGGGGCCAACAGTGACACCCAGAGAATGAATTTTGGCCGGTTTATTAGGACCCGATGTTCTCATAGTGTGTGGCCGGCAGCATTGGATCACAAAGGACCAGAGCCACCATCGGGGCCCGGGGGTCCCCAGGGGCCCGGATGGCAACCCCCTTATTTTTTTTATAACATTTCTTATATATATTTTTTGTAAGGGGCCCAGAGGTCCCTTGGGCAAATCCCCCCTGCTTCTCAATTCGTGGCACCCCCCGCTCCTCAATTATTCATGGCACTCACTTACCCGCTTCCCAGTTCGTGGCACCCCCCGCTTTTCAATTATTCGTGGCACTCACTCCCCCGCTTCTCAATTCTTGGCCCCCCCCCGATTCTCAATTCGTGGCACCCCCTGCTTTCCAAGTCGTGGCACCCCCCGCTTCTCAATTAGCGGCAGCCTCCCTGCTTCTCAATTCTTGGCACCCCTCCTCTTCTCAATTCGCGGCACCCCCCCGCTTCTCAATTCGTGGCACCCCCCGCTTCTCAATTCGTGGCACCCCGTGCTTCTCAATTCGCGGAACCCCCTGTTCTCAATTCTTGGCACCCACTGCTTCTCAATTCTTGGCACCCCCCCACTTCTCAATTCTTGGCACCCCCCCCACTTCTCAATTCTTGGCACCCCCCCCACTTCTCAATTCTTGGCACCCCCCCACTTCTCAATTCTTGGCACCCCCCACTTCCCAATTCGTGGCACCCCCCCGCTTCTCAATTCAAGGCACCCCCCCGCTTCTCAACTCACGGCACCCCCCACTTCCCAATTTGTGGCACCCCCCCGCTTCTCAATTCAAGGCACCCCCCGCTTCTCAATTCACGGCACCCCCCCGCTTCTCAATTTGCGGCACCCCCCACCAATTATTCGTGGCACTCACTTACCCGCTTCCCAGTTCGTGGCACCCCCCGCTTTTCAATTATTCGTGGCACTCACTCCCCCGCTTCTCAATTCTTGGCCCCCCCCCGCTTCTCAATTCGTGGCACCCCCTGCTTCCCAAGTCGTGGCACCCCCGCTTCTCAATTAGCGGCAGCCTCCCTGCTTCTCAATTCTTGGCACCCCCCTCTTCTCAATTCGCGGCACCCCCCGCTTCTCAATTCGTGGCACCCCCCGCTTCTCAATTCGTGGCACCCCCCGCTTCTCAATTCGTGGCACCCCCTGCTTCTCGATTCTTGGCACCCCCCCACTTCTCAATTCACGGCACCCCCACTTCCCAATTCGTGGCCCTCCCCCGCTTCTCAATTCAAGGCACCCCCCCGCTTCTCAACTCACGGCACCCCCCACTTCCCAATTCGTGGCACCCCCCCCGCTTCTCAATTCAAGGCACCCCCCCGCTTCTCAATTCACGGCACCCCCCGCTTCTCAATTCGCAGCACCCCCGCTTCTCAATTCGCAGCAGCCTCCCTGCTTCTCAATTCGTGGCACCCCCCACTTCTCAATTAGTGGCACCCCCCACTTCTCAATTCGCGGCACCCCCCCCCGGCTTCTCAATTCGCGGCATCCCCCCCGCTTCTCAATTCGCGGCGGGGTGTTGCCATATTCTGCTCCCTATCGCAGAAAGCTACGGAAGTCAGATGGCGGCCACCTGCGCATGCGCGATGCGTTCCAATAGATTTATGACACTACACATCAGTGAACCCATTGACGTGGAAACTGCTGGGGAGTGTCACTATATGTTAACCACACCCCCATTTCAGCTTGCGTATCGCACTGCGAACTGACAGTTCGGACATGAATCAGATTGCATAGGTGTGAACACGCATGAGATCTGATTCTGGTCCGAACAGAAAAAAGGGTCCCGTGTGCGTGTTTGGCCCGAATGTTGTGCGATATCGGCCGCACTTCCTGTATACTATCTGTATGGCTGAAATCGCATGTGAGGTGAACAGCAGTGCGCTGCGAATCGCATGCGATGTCTGACATCACACAAGTGTGAACTCCCCCTTATGGAGAGTTTGTAAATCCGCAGATTTTTTTTTTTTACGAACTTTATGTAAATTTATGGGCGGTCGGCAACCCTGGGTGGAGGCGGAGCCACCATTTCCAACAGCTCCTTTACCTTCATGCACAAGATTCTGGAAAGGGGAGGGGCCAACAGTGACACCCAGAGAATGAATTTTGGCCGGTTTATTAGGACCCGATGTTCTCATAGTGTGTGGCCGGCAGCATTGGATCACAAAGGACCAGAGCCACCATCGGGGCCCGGGGGTCCCCAGGGGCCCGGATGGCAACCCCCTTATTTTTTTTATAACATTTCTTATATATATTTTTTGTAAGGGGCCCAGAGGTCCCTTGGGCAAATCCCCCCTGCTTCTCAATTCGTGGCACCTCCCGCTCCTCAATTATTCGTGGCACTCACTTACCCGCTTCCCAGTTCGTGGCACCCCCCGCTTTTCAATTATTCGTGGCACTCACTCCCCCGCTTCTCAATTCACGGCACCCCCCCGCTTCTCAACTCACGGCACCCCCTGCTTCCCAATTCTTGGCACCCCCCCTCTACTCAATTCGCGGCACCCCCCCGCTTCCCAATTCGTGGCACCCCCCCGCTTCTCAATTCAAGGCACCCCCCCGCTTCTCAATTCAAGGCACCCCCCCGCTTCTCAATTCGCGGCACCCCCCCTTCTCAATTCGCAGCAGCCTCCCTGCTTCTCAATTCGTGGCACCCCCCACTTCTCACTTCGTGGCACCCCCCGATTCTCAATTCGCGGCACCCCCCCGGCTTCTCAATTCGCGGC
Source organism: Rana kukunoris (assembly GCA_029574335.1). NCBI lineage: Eukaryota > Metazoa > Chordata > Amphibia > Anura > Ranidae > Rana > Rana kukunoris. The sequence continues at coordinate 27,974 of JAJQKJ010001575.1, forward strand.
ATCCCCCCCGTTTCTCAATTTGCGGCGGTGTGTTGCCATATTCTGCTCCCTATCGCAGAAAGCTACGGAAGTCACGTGGCGGCCACCTGCGCATGCGCGATGCGTTCCAATAGATTTATGACACTACACATCAGTGAACCCATTGACGTGGAATTGGCCAGTAGGCCTCACGTCCTTGCTTCGCTCGCTCCGCCTCCTGGCTCTTTCTTTAACACCCTCCAATCCACGGGGATGTTAAGGAAAGAGCCTGGATGTCGCCGAGGTTTCACTGGTGTGCACTGCCGTAAATCTATTGGAACGCATCGCACTTGTGGTTGGCCGCCACGTGACTTCCGTAGCATTCTGTGATAGGGAGCCGAATATTAAAACTTGGCGGCAGCATCCCCCCCCGGTTCTCTGTTCCAGGGGACCCATGCCTGAAGCTGTGTCAGGGGCCCCATAATAGTCCTAATGGACTGGAGGTGTTAAGGGCTCTTTCACACGTCCGTTCTCTTTTTTAGATCAGTTTTTTCCCCCTTCAGTTGATCCGTTTTTTTATCATTTTTTTGTCAGTTTTCCGTCCGTTTACATCCGTTTCCGTCCGTTTTTCATCAGTTTTTTTCATCCGTTTTTACATCGTTTTTTTTTTTTTTTTTTTTTAACTTTTTTTTTTTTACATATTTTGATGAAAAACTGACGTTAGCGGATCGGATGGTAAACGGATCATCCGCTAACGTCCGTTTTTCGTCCGTTCCGTTTTTTTGACGGAAGAAAAATAGGGTTTTCTTCCGTCCAAAAAAACGGAGCTTACCGCAGACGGATGTTAACGGACGTTAGCGGATGCTCATCCGCTAACAGACGCTAACCCATAGGGAAGCATTGAGGTCCGTTAACGGACGTCCAAAAAACGGACAAACTGAACGGACGTGTGAAAGGGCCCTAAAGGTGAAGAATGTTCTTTCTATTTTTATTTTTTTTCAATACAACAATAAACAATAACATATACTACGACTAAAGGACAGTCCTACCTCCTCCATACCTCCTACTCTCTCCTCCCCCTGCCCGTTCTTTGGAAACGAGGAGAGGAAAGAAAAAAAAAACGCACCTGATTCAAAAAGGAGTGCCCCTTTCTCAAACATATTATCTGTGCCCTCACTGTTCCACATTATGGGGGGACAAGAACATCTCTCATCCTCCATTACCCATGTACCTAAAAAAAAAGAAAAGGGAGGGGGAATACCCCCATTGTGTTGAATACAATACAATTGTGCTTAAATTCCCCCTCTAGTTTCTCCCCAGGGAGAGGGGGAGGAGAAGGTCCCGACCCCTTATCTCCTACGTGTACCCAGGGCCGGTACAAGGCAGGGGCGGGAGGGGCGAGTGACCCTGGCGCTACCAAGTCTAACAGGGGGGGGAGCGCAATTGGGCGCGGCCGCCAGACAAGTTGGATTGTCTGTCACTCACTTTCACTGAGTGACAGACAGCGCAGGCAGCGGCTGTGGCACACTGGTACTTCACTTGACTGTGTGCCGACTGCGCTCCTGTGTCCTGGCTCTGTTTCCTCTCGCCCCCCCATGAAGAATTTAGTTGGAATATTCCCGGCGTGCGCCGCCGCCGCGTGACGTCACGCCGGGGGTGAGAGCCGAGGTGACTGAGAGGGAGAGGGAGGGAGGACTCGCGCGGTGTGTTTGCAAGAAAAAAAAAAAAAAAGGACAAGACACGAGGAGCCTGCCTCAGCCTGCGCCTGCCAGTGCTACTGTGTGGAGTGTGTGAAGAACTGTGGAAAAGTAAGAAACAACTTAAATGAGACTGTATTGGGGAGGGGGGGGGGGGTAATTGGACTGAGGTGAGTGGGTGACCATAATTTTTTTTAATAAATAAAATGGCAGAATTTTTTTTTTTTGTTTTTTTTAACTTGCCTTCCTTGTCTGCATAAAAAAAAAAAAACCTTAATTGCAGACTCACTGTGCCGTCACACGCAGCCACTGTGCCCATCAAACGCAGCCACTGTGCCCATCAAACGCAGCCACTGTGCCCATCACACGCAGCCACTGTGCCCATCACACGCAGCCACTGTGCCCATCACACGCAATCACTGTGCCCATCACACGCAGCCACTGTGCGCATCAAACGCAGCCACTGTGCGCATCAAACTCAGCCACTGTGCCCATCACACGCAGCCACTGTGCCCATCACACGCAGCCACTGTGCCCATCAAACGCAGCCACTGTGCCCATCACACGCAGCCACTGTGCCCATCACACGCAGCCATTGTGCCCATCACACGCAATCACTGTGCCCATCACACGCAGCCACTGTGCCCATCACACGCAGCCACTGTGCGCATCAAACGCAGCCACTGTGCGCATCAAACGCAGCCACTGTGCGCATCAAACGCAGCCACTGTGCCCATCACACGCAGCCACTGTGCCCATCACACGCAATCACTGTGCCCATCACACGCAGCCACTGTGCCCATCACACGCAGCCACTGTGCGCATCAATCGCAGCCACTGTGCGCATCAAACGCAGCCACTGTGCGTATCACACGCAGTCACATGTTTTGAAACAACATTGATTCTAAAAACGGGGGGGGGGGGGGGCGCAGTTTGCCATCTTCGCCCTGGGCACCAAATGGTCTTGTCCCAGCACTGCGTGTACCTGCATAAACTATCTAAGTATTTCCTCATTACTCATATAACCTATATAAACCATAGATTTAAAAAAAAATTCCCAGCCTCCCCAGGTTCCAGTATCGTGGTTATTTAATTCCTTATATTGAGACATTACCTCCTCCATACTTCTTATCCTCTCTACTTCCCTTAACCATTCTTGTATTGGGGGTGCTAGCTTATCTTTCCATTTTTTGGGGATCAAAGTCTTTGCTGCATTTAACAGTATTGGGATGATTGTTGTTTTATATTTATTTCCGGGTATAGTCACAGCATGGAATAGACATTGCCAAGGGTCCAGGCTAATCTCAGTTCCACTGATCTCTTTAATAAGTTGTAGTATTTGGATCCAATATGGCTGGATCTTCGGGCACTGCCACCAAATATGGGCGTGCGTTCCCACCTCCCCACAGTCCCTCCAGCATAAAGATGTCTCCTGGGGGTTTATCTTGCTTAAAGAGGGGGTTCACCCTTAAAACCACTTTCTCCCATCCCATCCAGCATACTGGCGTCAGCGCCAGTATGCTGTCTTTTTTTTTTGTAGTTAGCTCTTAATAGATAATTTAATTTTCGTCCTACCGCGGGGTATGGCGCCGCTATATAGCGTCACGCCTTCCGAAAACAGCCGACTAGCACTCGGCTGTTCTCGGCGCCTGCGCACAGAACCAGGAGCTGACTGCGCAGGCGCCGTATACAGCTGATTCCTATTTCGGCTTTTTTCGGAGAGCGTGACGCGGCTATATACGGCGCCTGCGCAGTCAGCTCCTGGGTCTGTGCGCAGGCGCCAAGAACAGCCGAGTGCTAGTCTAATCCCCAGCTCTCTGTTGGGCATACAGCACCCTGCTCCATGTGCGTCATTAACATTTTGTAAATGGTAGAAATTCCATGACTATCTATCCGCGCTTCCTCCACCAGTTTTTCCCATACATTTAGCTTGCCTACCACCCTGAATGTTCTTTCTAAAGTGGGGTTCAGCCGGTTCACCTGAACGTGACGTTTCCACTTCTGTGATGAATCTGGTGAGTTATGGGAAGACGGACAATACCGGCTGAAGGTGGGATGGGCAGTCCCCCCCCCCCCCCCGATGGCCCCGCACAGCCCCCACCTTTCTCCTGGAGTCACCTCGGGATCTTAGGAGCTGGACTAGAGGGGCCCCAGGATTGGTGGACATGAATCTGATAGGAAGGATTGTCCTCCATCTTCTAGTGCCAGGAATGTCGGGGGTTAAATGCAGGATGGGGGGGGCGATTGGAGGGGGGCAGGTGTCGTCCCCCCTCCGGAAGGTTCCGGCAGACGAGGATGATTTGGGGTCGCTGATTTGGAACAGATGCTGGAGTTTAATTAGAAGGACTAATGAGCCTGTTAGTGGGGAACCAGCTGTCACCTCCTAATTACAGGCAGAGAGCGGGGGAGGGGGGGTCATCCTCAACAAAGGGGGCAAAAATCAGAGTTCTACCCCCCCCAGACAGATCACCTGCTTTGTATAATACTCTATAATGGATTATCATACGACCTCCATATAATACCCCCAACACTACGACTACCTTCTATATAATACCCCAACACTACGACTACCTTCTATATAATACCCCCAACACTACGACTACCTTCTATATAATACCCCCAACACTACGACTACCTTCTCTATAATACCCCCAACACTACGACTACCTTCTATATAATACCCCAACACTACGACTACCTTCTGTATAATACCCCCAACACTACGACTACCTTCTCTATAATACCCCCAACACTACGACTACCTTCTATATAATACCCCCAACACTACGACTACCTTCTATATAATACCCCCAACACTACGACTACCTTCTCTATAATACCCCCAACACTACGACTACCTTCTATATAATACCCCAACACTACGACTACCTTCTGTATAATACCCCCAACACTACGACTACCTTCTCTATAATACCCCCAACACTACGACTACCTTCTATATAATACCCCAACACTACGACTACCTTCTATATAATACCCCCAACACTACGACTACCTTCTATATAATACCCCCAACACTACGACTACCTTCCATATAATACCCCCAACACTATGACTACCTTCCATATAATACCACCAACACTATGACTACCTTCTATATAATACCCCAACACTACGACTACCTTCTATATAATACCCCCAACACTACGACTACCTTCCATATAATACCCCTAACACTATGACTACCTTCTATATAATACCCCAACACTACGACTACCTTCTATATAATACCCCAACACTACGACTACCTTCTATATAATACCCCCAACACTACGACTACCTTCCATATAATACCCCCAACACTATGACTACCTTCTATATAATACCCCAACACTACGACTACCTTCTATATAATACCCCCAACACTACGACTACCTTCCATATAATACCCCCAACACTATGACTACCTTCCATATAATACCCCCAACACTATGACTACCTTCTATATAATACCCCAACACTACGACTACCTTCTATATAATACCCCCAACACTACAACTACCTTCCATATAATACCCCAACACTACGACTACCTTCCATATAATACCCCCAACACTATGACTACCTTCCATATAATACCCCCAACACTAAGACTACCTTCCATATAATACCCCCAACACTATGACTACCTTCTATATAATACCCCCAACACTACGACTACCTTCTATATAATACCCCCAACACTATGACTACCTTCCATATAATACCCCCAACACTACGACTACCTTCTATATAATACCCCCAACACTGCGACTACCTTCTATATAATACCCCCAACACTACGACTACCTTCCATATAATACCCCCAACACTATGACTACCTTCCATATAATACCCCCAACACTACGACTACCTTCCATATAATACCCCCAACACTACGACTACCTTCCATATAATACCCCCAACACTATGACTACCTTCCATATAATACCCCCAACACTATGACTACCTTCCATATAATACCCCCAACACTATGACTACCTTCTATATAATACCCCCAACACTATGACTACCTTCCATATAATACCCCCAACACTATGACTACCTTCCATATAATACCCCCAACACTATGACTACCTTCCATATAATACCCCCAACACTACGACTACCTTCCATATAATACCCCCAACACTACGACTACCTTCCATATAATACCCCCAACACTATGACTACCTTCCATATAATACCCCCAACACTATGACTACCTTCCATATAATACCCCCAACACTATGACTACCTTCTATATAATACCCCCAACACTATGACTACCTTCCATATAATACCCCCAACACTATGACTACCTTCCATATAATACCCCCAACACTATGACTACCTTCTATATAATACCCCCAACACTACTACTACCTTCTATATAATACCCCCAACACTACGACTACCTTCTATATAATACCCCCAACACTATGACTACCTTCTATATAATACCCCAACACTACGACTACCTTCTATATAATACCCCAACACTACGACTACCTTCTATATAATACCCCCAACACTACGACTACCTTCCATATAATACCTCCAACACTACGACTACCTTCTATATAATACCCCCAACACTATGACTACCTTCCATATAATACCCCCAACACTATGACTACCTTCCATATAATACCCCCAACACTATGACTACCTTCCATATAATACCCCCAACACTATGACTACCTTCCATATAATATCCCCAACACTACGACTACCTTCTATATAATACCCCCAACACTACAACTACCTTCTATATAATACCCCCAACACTATGACTACCTTCCATATAATACCCCCAACACTATGACTACCTTCTATATAATACCCCCAACACTACGAATACCTTCCATATAATACCCCAACACTACGACTACCTTCCATATAATACCCCCAACACTACAACTACCTTCTATATAATACCCCCAACACTATGACTACCTTCCATATAATACCCCAACACTACGACTACCTTCTATATAATACCCCCAACACTACGACTACCTTCCATATAATACCCCCAACACTACAACTACCTTCTATATAATACCCCCAACACTATGACTACCTTCCATATAATACCCCAACACTACGACTACCTTCTATATAATACCCCCAACACTATGACAACCTTCTATATAATACCCCAACACTATGACTACCTTCTATATAATACCCCCAACACTATGACTACCTTCTATATAATACCCCCAACACTATGACTACCTTCTATATAATACCCCCAACACTATGACTACCTTCTATATAATACCCCCAACACTATGACTACCTTCTATATAATACCCCCAACACTATGACTACCTTCTATATCAGGGGTGCCCAACCTTTTGAAGAGCGAGGGCCACTTAAGCGACTTGGTAACCCGGTCACGGGCCACAATGAGCGGAGCGGGTGGATGACATGTCTGTGTCTGCTCTGCATATGCAGAGCGGACACGGACACAGCCCACTATTCTTTTTTTCAGCGGATCGGATTGGATGTATGACACAAGTCGGTTTATGTCTACCACTACTTAGAGGTGAATGGAGGGTCCAATTGGGTCGGACTGACCATGTGAAAGGGGCCCAAGGTATTATAAGGGGCCCAAGGCTGCTTTTACACTGTTGCGCTGCGGTTTACCAGCACCGCAGTGTACCTTTGGCTTTCCTGCACCTTGCAATATACTTCTATTATATTCTGCAGGGTTGGTGCACTTTCAGAAAGCTCACCAACCTTGCAGGTAATACCAGAAGTCTATGGCTCAGTGCAGTTAACCCGCAGGTGAACTGCTCTGCACCTGCGGATCAGTTTGAAAGCAGCCCAGTAACCACTGCAGAACAGATATGCCCATATATACACTGTGATTTTAGTAATAAACTGACCTTTAATAACAGTATTCTATTCCATCCCAGAGCAGAAGGTCGCGGGCCACATCAGAGGGCTCCGCGGGCCACATGTGGCCCCCGTGCCACTGGTTGGGCACCCCTGTTCTATATAATACCCCCAACACTACGACTACCTTCTATATAATACCCCCAACACTACAACTACCTTCTATATAATACCCCCAACACTATGACTACCTTCTATATAATACCCCCAACACTACGACTACCTTCCATATAATACCCCAACACTACGACTACCTTCTATATAATACCCCCAACACTATGACTACCTTCTATATAATACCCCCAACACTATGACTACCTTCTATATAATACCCCCAACACTACGACTACCTTCCATATAATACCCCAACACTACGACTACCTTCTATATAATACCCCCAACACTATGACTACCTTCTATATAATACCCCCAACACTATGACTACCTTCCATATAATACCCCCAACACAATGACTACTATTCCATGTACACGGCCGAGTGACGTGTCTATTGTATGTACACAGCCGGGTGACGGGTCTATTGTATGTACACGGCTGGGTGATGGGTCTATTCCATGTACACGGCTGGGTGACGGGTCTATTGTATGTACACGAACGGGTGATGGGTCTATTGTATGTACACGGCTGGGTGACGGGTCTATTGTATGTACACGGCCGGGTGATGGGTCTATTCCATGTACACGGCCGGGTGACGGGTCTATTGTATGTACACGGCCGGGTGACGGGACTATTCCATGTACACGACCGGGTGACGTGTCTATTGTATGTACACGGCCAGGTGACGTGTCTATTCCATGTACACGGCCGGGTGACGTGTCTATTCCATGTACACGGACGGGTGACGGGACTATTGTATGTACACGGCCGGGTGACTGGACTATTGTTTGTACACGGCCGGGTGACAGGACTATTCCATGTACACGGCCGGGTGACAGGACTATTCCATGTACACGGCCGGGTGACAGGACTATTCCATGTACACAGCCGGGTAACGGGTCGATTCTACGTAAACAAAGGACAATCAGTCTGAATTTGTCATACAAAGTTTATTATAAATCTCAGTATAGTTATTGCACTGGCGGTAAACATCATTCCATATACATAATACAAAGAACAAGCCTTGCCCACAAGAGCTCACAATCTGTACTGCAGGCTGGATAAAGCTGGGATTTGCCGGTGCTCCACCGTCGGGAGATGAGAGGCCCCTGATGTTAGATCGGTCTGAAGGTGAGAAGAGGCGGCTTCTCTGGCTTTAGGATAAATTCAGACACCGTCTTTAGGTCATCTTTGCTCACCGTGTCTATCTGGAAATTCTTCAACATCTGCAGAGAAAAGAAAAACGTCAGAAACAGAAAGATAGCAACCAACAGAGGTGACAGACAGGCTGATGGAAGAGGACAGATGGACAGACCTGACAGAGCTGAGAGTACTGAGGACAGAGACCTAGCAGTGATGGACAGACTGATGGATCTAATGGAGGAGGACAAAGACCTAATAGTGATGGACAGACTGATGGATCTAATGGAGGAGGACAGAGACCCAATAGTGATGGACAGACTGATGGACCTAATGGAGGACAGAGACCTAGCAGTGATGGACAGACTGATGGACCTAATGGAGGAGGACAAAGACCTAATAGTGATGGACAGACTGATGGATCTAATGGAGGAGGACAGAGACCCAATAGTGATGGACAGACTGATGGACCTAATGGAGGACAGAGACCTAGCAGTGATGGACAGACTGATGGACCTAATAGAGGAGGACAAAGACCTAATAGTGATGGACAGACTGATGGATCTAATGGAGGAGGACAGAGACCCAATAGTGATGGACAGACTGATGGACCTAATAGAGGAGGACAGAGACCTAATAGTGATGGACAGACTGATGGACCTAATAGAGGACAGAGACCTAATAGTGATGGACAGACTGATGGACCTAATAGAGGAGGACAGAGACCTAATAGTGATGGACAGACTGATGGATCTAATGGAGGAGGACAGAGACCCAATAGTGATGGACAGACTGATGAACCTAATGGAGGACAGAGACCTAGCAGTGATGGACAGACTGATGGACCTAATATAGGAGGACAGAGACCTAATAGTGATGGACAGACTGATGGATCTAATGGAGGACAGATGAACAGAGCTGAGAGAACTGAGGGCAGAGATTTAACTGCAATGGACAGACAGATAGACAGACCAATGGATCTAATGGAGGTGGACAGATACATAATAGTGATGGTCAGACTGATGGATCTAATAGAAGAGGACAGAGACCTAATAGTAATGGACAGACTGATGGACCTAATGGAGGAGGACCGATGGACAGACCTGACAGAAGTGAGAGCCCTGAGGGCAGAGACCCAAGAGTGATGAACAGACTGATGAATCTAATGGAGGAGGACAGATGGACAGACCTGATAGAACTAAGATCACTAGAGACCCAATGGTGGTGGCCTGACAGATGGAGCTAGGAGAGTTGGACTGATGGACAGAGGGAAAAGCGCAGAGGACAGAGATCTATGGCAATTAGTAAACTGATGGATCTAATAGAGGAGGACAGAGACCCCTAATAATGATGGACAGACTGAAGGATCTATTGGAGGAAGACAGATGAACAGACCTGACAGAAGTGAGAGCACCCAGGACAGAGCCCTAACAATGATGGACAGACTGATGGATCTAATGGGGAAAGACACATGGACAGCCAATATTGTGGTGGACAGATAGACAGAGATATACAGTGTTGAGCAGACAGGCGGATCTAATGAAGGAGAACAGATGGACAGACCTGAACTCAGGGCATTGAAGACAGAGACCCAATGGTGATGGATGGACAGATGGACAGAGCTGAGAGCATGGAGGACAGATCTACGGCAACTGATGGAGGACAGACAGATCTGATAGAATGAAGATCACAGAGGACAGAGACTAAAACAAACCAGAAATAAGGACGATTGCCCCATTCCTGGAAGTTCTTTCTCCTCCTCAGCCAATGACTTTCCTGATCCAGGTTTCCCGACCATTACTATCCCCAGATTCCTCCTCGGGGTCCCCAGAATGACCCGTCCCCCCACACTCACATGCATCAGGAAAAGGGTAATCTCTGTCTCAGCAATCCTGCGTCCAATACACTGCCGGGAGCCAAAGCCGAATGCCAACGCCTTGAAGTTGGTGTCATCCCGTCTCAGCCAGCGTGCAGGGTCATAGCGCAGCGTGTCCTCGAATACGAGGGGACTCCGCCCCATGGGATACAATCCAGCCTGGACCAGAGTCTGCAGACAGGAGGGACCACATCAGTCAGAAGATCCACAACATGATTCGTAGACTTCATTATTTCTCACATTGTTATAAATCCGACATTTTATAAGAAACACGTCTGACCCCAAACCAGAAGAACACAGGGGCACCAGACTGAGCCCTGTGGGGGGGCCTGAACCCTGTACCCCTCCCCCCTCATCTCCAGGGATCCCTGTACACTGACCTCATTCAGGATTTATTATATAATTTTACATTTTTTATGTTTTTACTCTAGTTGGTACTGCCAGAATAGGCAAGGGAGAGGCCGGTACACATTTTTGCTGTACAGGATATCTAATTGCACAACTGAGAGATCAGAAGAGCCTTCCCCAACCCAATGGAGTGATCCGAGGAGGGACAACTTCCCCTCCCCAGCTCAATGATATGAGGGGGGGACACCCTTCCCTCCCCAGCTCAATGATATGAGGGGGGGACACCCTTCCCTCCCCATCTTAATGGTCCGAGGAGGGACAACTTCCCCTCCCCAGCCAAATGATTCAAGGAGGGACACCCTTCCCTCCCCAGCTCAATGATCCGAGGAAGGACACCCTTCCCTCCCCAGCTAAATGATTGGAGGAGGGACAACTTCCCCTCCCCAGCCAAATGATTCAAGGAGGGTCACCCTTCCCTCCCCATCTCAATAATACGAGGAGGGACACCCTGCCCTCCCCAGCTCAATGATCCGAGGAGGGACTCCCTTCCCTCCCCAGCTCAATGACCTGAGGAGGGACAACTTCCCCTCCCCAGCCAAATGATTCAAGAAGGGACACCCTTCCCTCCCCAGCTCAATGATCCGAGGAAGGACACCCTCCCCAGCTAAATGATTGGAGGAGGGACAACTTCCCCTCCCCAGCTCAATGACCCGAGGAGGGACTCCCTTCCCTCCCCAGCTCAATGACCTGAAGAGGGACAACTTCCCCTCCCCAGCCAAATGATTCAAGGAGGGACACCCTTCCCTCCCCAGCTCAATGATCCGAGGAGGGACAACTTCCCCTCCCCAGCCAAATGATTCAAGGAGGGTCACCCTTCCCTCCCCATCTCAATGATACGAGGAGGGACAACTTCCCCTCCCCAGCTCAATGATCCGAGGAGGGACACCCTTCTGTCCCCAACCCAATGATTGGAGGGGGAACACCCTTCCCTCCCCAGCTCAATGATCCGAGGAGGGACACCCTTCCCTCCCCAGCTCAATGATCCGAGGAGGATCACCCTTCCCTCCCCAGCTCAATGATCCGAGGAGGATCACCCTTCCCTCCCCAGCTCAATGATCCAAGCAGGGACACCCTTCTTTCCCCAACCCAATGATTGGAGTAGGGACACCCTTCCCAACACAACAAACCTGATTCAAAGAGGAACACCTTTGCCCCCTCCTTCCCCCATGCCCTGTACTTAGCATTGTTAGGCCAGGTGCCTCACCCCTGCAGGAATGTGGTAGTTGTGCAAAACGATGTCCTTGGTCAGATGCCTCTGGACGGTGATCCCCACTGGATACAACCTGCAGACAACAACAACACATCAGACAGACCTCATTCATGGTGCAAGTGTCCGTACCGCCAACACTAGAGACTTACCGAAGGGTCTCTTTGATTGCTCCTTTCAGAAGAGGCAAGGAGTTCAGCACCTGGTTCAGGTCATTGGGGTTTTGGGCCTCTGCTTTCCGAATCTCTTCCCGCAACTGTCTCTGCACAGAGGGGTTCCGAGCCAACTCAAAGAGAGTGAAGAGCAATGGCATGGCCGTCTATGGGGAGAGAGGAATACATAGGGAGTGAGAACTTCTGTAGATTAGATGTAGGAGGTGCAGGGGGTTGGGGTAAAGACTGAGGAAGAGAGTATGGGGGGAGCAGATTACAGAATAAAGAAGGGGGTGGGGGTGCAGGGGGTTGGGGTAAAGACTGAGGAAGAGTATGGGGGGAGCAGATTACAGAATAAAGAAGGGGGTGGGGGTTACAGTAAAGATTGAGGAGGGGGTGAAGGGGGTTGGGGTAAAGACTGAGGAAGAGAGTATGGGGGGAGTGGATTACAGAATAAAGAAGGGGGTGGGGGTTACAGTCAGAGCTTTTTTTCTTAGAAAATAGGTGCAGGAACTCAACCACGACCCCGTTCAGATTTCACAAACAGTAGAAGGATCTTAAAGGGGCATTAAATACCAGAATTGCATTACATACAGTGTGCAGAGTTCAGGGGGTTACACACAGAGTGCAGAGCTGTCTTTGTAAACACAGAAACCAGACTTCTGTGTTTACAAGTGATTGTGGTGAGCAGGCACTAAAGGGTCTGAGCCAGAGGTGGTGGAACTGAGTTCCACCAAGTTCCCCCTGAAAAAAAGCCCTGGTTACAGTAAAGATTGAGGAGGGAGTGCAGGGGGTTGGAGAAAAAGACTGAGAAGGAGAGTATGGGGGGAGCGGATTACAGAATAAAGAAGGGTGTGGGGGTGCAGGGGGTTGGGGTACAGACTGAGGAAGAGAGTATGGGGGGAGGGGATTACAGAATAAAGAAGGGGGTGGGGGTTACAGTAAAGATTGAGGAGGGAGTGCAGGGGGTTGGGGTAAAGACTGAGGAAGAGAGTATGGGGGGAGCGGATTACAGAATAAAGAAGGGGTTGGGGGTTACAATAAAGATTGAGGAGGGGGTGCAGGGGGTTGGGGTAAAGACTGAGGAAGAGAGTATGGGGGGAGCGGATTACAGAATAAAGAAGGGGGTGGGGGTTACAGTAAAGATTGAGGAGGGGGTGCAGGGGGTTGGGGTAAAGATTGAGGAAGAGAGTATGGGGGGAGCGGATTACAGAATAAAGAAGGGGGTGGGGGTTACAGTAAAGATTGAGGAGGGGGTGCAGGGGGTTGGGGTAAAGATTGAGGAAGAGAGTATGGGGGGAGCGGATTACAGAATAAAGAAGGGGGTGGGGGTTACAGTCAGAGCTTTTTTTCTTAGAAAATAGGTGCAGGAACTCAACCACGACCCCGTTCAGATTTCACAAACAGTAGAAGGGTCTTAAAGGGGCATTAAATACCAGGATTGCATTACATACAGAGTGCAGAGTTCAGGGGGTTATACACAGAGTGCAGAGCTGTCTTTGTAAACACAGAAACCAGACTTCTGTGTTTACAAGTGATTGTGGTGAGCAGGCACTAAAGGGTCTGAGCCAGAGGTGGTGGAACTGAGTTCCACCAAGTTCCCCCTGAAAAAAAGCCCTGGTTACAGTAAAGATTGAGGAGGGGGTGCAGGGGGTTGGGGTACAGACTGAGGAAGAGAGTATGGGGGGGAGGGGATTACAGAATAAAGAAGGGGGTGGGGGTTACAGTAAAGATTGAGGAGGGAGTGCAGGGGGTTGGGGTAAAGACTGAGGAAGAGAGTATGGGGGGAGCGGATTACAGAATAAAGAAGGGGGTGGGGGTTACAGTAAAGATTGAGGAGGGGGTTGGGGTAAAGACTGAGGAAGAGAGTATGGGGGGAGCGGATTACAGAATAAAGAAGGGGGTGGGGGTTACAGTAAAGATTGAGGAGGGGGTGCAGGAGGTTGGGGTAAAGATTGAGGAAGAGAGTATGGGGGGAGCGGATTACAGAATAAAGAAGGGGGTGGGGGTTACAGTAAAGATTGAGGAGGGGGTGCAGGAGGTTGGGGTAAAGATTGAGGAAGAGAGTATGGGGGGAGCGGATTACAGAATAAAGAAGGGGGTGGGGGTTACAGTCAGAGCTTTTTTTCTTAGAAAATAGGTGCAGGAACTCAACCACGACCCCGTTCAGATTTCACAAACAGTAGAAGGGTCTTAAAGGGGCATTAAATACCAGGATTGCATTACATTCAGAGTGCAGAGTTCAGGGGGTTACACACAGAGTGCAGAGCTGTCTTTGTAAACACAGAAACCAGACTTCTGTGTTTACAAGTGATTGTGGTGAGCAGGCACTAAAGGGTCTGAGCCAGAGGTGGTGGAACTGAGTTCCACCAAGTTCCCCCTGAAAAAAAGCCCTGGTTACAGTAAAGATTGAGGAGGGAGTGCAGGGGGTTGGAGTAAAGACTGAGAAGGAGAGTATGGGGGGAGCGAATTACAGAATAAAGAAGGGTGTGGGGGTGCAGGGGGTTGGGGTACAGACTGAGGAAGAGAGTATGGGGGGGAGCGGATTACAGAATAAAGAAGGGGGTGGGGGTTACAGTAAAGATTGAGGAGGGGGTGCAGGGGGTTGGGGTAAAGATTGAGGAAGAGAGTATGGGGGGAGCGGATTACAGAATAAAGAAGGGGGTGGGGGTTACAGTAAAGATTGAGGAGGGGGTGCAGGGGGTTGGGGTACAGACTGAGGAAGAGAGTATGGGGGGAGCGGATTACAGAATAAAGAAGGGGGTGGGGGTTACAGTAAAGATTGAGGAGGGGGTGCAGGGGGTTGGGGTAAAGATTGAGGAAGAGAGTATGGGGGGAGCGGATTACAGAATAAAGAAGGGGGTGGGGGTTACAGTAAAGATGGAAGAGAGGGTTGGAGTACAGATTGAGGAGGTTGGTTCAGAGGGGTTGGAGTATAGAATGGGGAGTAGGTAGTTGAGGGGTTGTAGCATGGACTAAGAAGGTCTATTTGTGTCTCCTGAACCCGAACATTTCCTCTTACCGTGTCCACTCCTCCCGCCATCAGTTCGGTGACATTGGCCTTTATGGAGTCAAGTGGAAGCTCAGCTTGTAGAAGAAGCTCAGCCATTATACCCGAGTATCCTCTCTCCTGACCCAGACAGTACTCCTGGTAGATGTTCTGGATACAACGATCGGCTGCAGGGGGTCACACACATCAATCGGTTAGCCAGGGAGGGGAAAAGGTTCAGAGTATAGACATGAGGAGGACATTAATAGGAATGTAGGGTGACCAGAGTATCTTTCCATTATTATTCGTCAGGGATATATAGGACATCGAGGAGATTTACTAAATATTATGTACACAAAATCTGGTGCAGCTGTGCATGGTAGCCAATCGGCTTCTAGGACTTTATTTTATTGAACAAGATGAAGTTAGAAGCTGATTGGCTAGCATGCACAGCTGCACTCCAGTTTCAGTAAATCTCTCCCCATTCTCTAGGTATAATCTGTATTCTTTTTCTCACCTCCTTTATTCTGTAAATCAAAGCTTGTGTACAGAGCTCAGTAGCTGAATGTGATTTTTATACCAACAGATGAGTGAGTGAATAACTTTTCTTCCATGCGGATGTTTGTTGGTAGAGCGTTCCATAGCCGTGGTCCTTGGACTGCAAACCTTCGTTCTCCCTTCGATTTGTAGTGGAGGAGGTTTCGGAGAGTGCGATTGGGGGTGTAGTGTTTCCTTGTGTACATTTGTGAGTGAGGCACAGGGTCTTGAATGTGATCCGATCTTGTACATCCAGCCAGAGGCGGCTCTAGGCTTGGTGAGGCCTTAGGCAAACCTTAGATATGAGGCCCCACCAACTCCCATAATGGGAAAAATAATTCAAGCGTTAAAAATTAACCTTTAAAAATTGCATATATAAAGAGCCTTAAATCCTATGAACTATGGGACTCTGGTCACCATAGAGCACCTTCCCCAGAGTGAACGCACTAGGGTAAGGGGGGCGGGGGGCTTACTGATACAACGGTGAACCTTTATATCAGTGCCTCCTTACCTTACTGTATTCCCTGCCCCCTACATCAGTGATCCCCTCAGACTGGCCTCGCTACGCTGTTACTGACCGTCACTCAGGTGCACCTTGCAGGGCTCAGTCAAATAGTTCTCTCTAGGCTCCAGCTTGATGGCTCTCATTTCATCCTATATTACACTACGAGACTGTGAGGATATGTTATAAAAGATGGTCAGAGACTGCATACATGATACAGGAGATGGTCAGAGACTGCATACATGATACAGGAGATGGTCAGAGACTGCATACATGATACAGGAGATGGTCAGAGACTGCATACATGATACAAGAGATGGTCAGAGACTGCATACATGATACAAGAGATGGTCAGAGACTGCAGATATACTACAGGAGATGGTCAGAGACTGCATACATGATACAAGAGATGGTCAGAGACTGCATACATGATACAAGAGATGGTCAGAGACTGCATACATGATACAAGAGATGGTCAGAGACTGCATACATGATACAAGAGATGGTCAGAGACTGCATACATGATACAGGAGATGGTCAGAGACTGCATACATGATACAAGAGATGGTCAGAGACTGCATACATGATACAGGAGATGGTCAGAGACTGCAGATATACTACAGGAGATGGTCAGAGACTGCATACATGATAAAAGAGATGGTCAGAGAGTGTGCAGACACGATACAGGAGATGGTCAGAGACTGCAGATATGGTACAAGAGATGGTCAGAGACTGCAGACATGGTACAAGAGATGGTCAGAGACTGCAGACATGGTACAAGAGATGGTCAGAGACTGCAGACATGGTACAAGAGATGGTCAGAGACTGCAGACATGGTACAAGAGATGGTCAGAGACTGCAGACATGGTACAAGAGATGGTCAGAGACTGCAGACATGGTACAAGAGATGGTCAGAGACTGCAGACATGGTACAAGAAATGGTCAGAGACTGCAGACATGGTACAAGAAATGGTCAGAGACTGCAGACATGGTACAAGAGATGGTCAGAGACTGCAGACATGGTACAGGAGATGGTCAGAGACTGCAGACATGGTACAAGAGATGGTCAGAGACTGCAGACACGGTACAGGAGATGGTCAGACTGCATACATACTACAGGAGATGGTCAGAGACTGCATACATACCACAGGAGATGGTCAGAGACTGCATACATACCACAGGAGATGGTCAGAGACTGCATACGTGGTACACGAGATGGTCAGAGACTGCATACATGGTACACGAGATGGTCAGAGACTGCACACATGGTACACGAGATGGTCAGAGACTGCACACATGGTACACAAGATGGTCAGAGACTGCACACATGGTACAAGATATGGTCAGAGACTGCAGACATGGTACAAGAGATGGTCAGACTGCATACATACTACAGGAGATGGTCAGAGACTGCATATGTGGTACAAGAGATGGTCAGAGACTGCAGACATGGTACAGGAGATGGTCAGAGACTGCAGACACAGTACAGGAGATGGTCAGAGACTGCATACATACCACAGGAGATGGTCAGATACTGCATACATGGTACAGGAGATGGTCAGAGACTGCAGACATGGTACAAGAGATGGTCAGACTGCATACATACTACAGGAGATGGTCAGAGACTGCATATGTGGTACAAGAGATGGTCAGAGACTGCAGACACGGTACAAGAGATGGTCAGACTGCATACATACTACAGGAGATGGTCAGAGACTGCATACATACCACAGGAGATGGTCAGAGACTGCATACATACCACAGGAGATGGTCAGAGACTGCATACATGATACAGGAGATGGTCAGAGACTGCAGACATGGCACAAGAGATGGTCAGAGACTGCAGACATGACACAAGAGATGGTCAGAGACTGCAGACATGGCACAAGAGATGGTCAGAGACTGCAGACACGGCACAAGAGATGGTCAGAGACTGCAGATATACTACAGGAGACGGTTAGAGACTGCAGACACGGTACAAGAGATGGTCAGAGACTGCAGACATGGTACAAGAGATGGTCAGAGACTGCAGACATGGTACAAGAGATGGTCAGAGACTGCAGACATGGTACAAGAGATGGTCAGAGACTGCAGACATGGTACAAGAGATGGTCAGAGACTGCAGACATGGTACAAGAGATGGTCAGACTGCATACATACTACAGGAGATGGTCAGAGACTGCATATGTGGTACAAGAGATGGTCAGAGACTGCAGACATGGTACAGGAGATGGTCAGAGACTGCAGACACGGTACAGGAGATGGTCAGAGACTGCATACATACCACAGGAGATGGTCAGATACTGCATACATGGTACAGGAGATGGTCAGAGACTGCAGACATGGTACAAGAGATGGTCAGAGACTGCAGACATGGTACAAGAGATGGTCAGACTGCATACATACTACAGGAGATGGTCAGAGACTGCATATGTGGTACAAGAGATGGTCAGAGACTGCAGACACGGTACAGGAGATGGTCAGAGACTGCAGACACGGTACAAGAGATGGTCAGACTGCATACATACCACAGGAGATGGTCAGAGACTGCATACATGATACAGGAGATGGTCAGAGACTGCATACATGATACAGGAGATGGTCAGAGACTGCATACATGATACAGGAGATGGTCAGAGACTGCATACATGATACAGGAGATGGTCAGAGACTGCAGACATGGCACAAGAGATGGTCAGAGACTGCAGACATGGCACAAGAGATGGTCAGAGACTGCAGACATGGCACAAGAGATGGTCAGAGACTGCAGACATGGCACAAGAGATGGTCAGAGACTGCAGATATACTACAGGAGATGGTTAGAGACTGCAGACACGGTACAAGAGATGGTCAGAGACTGCAGACACGGTACAAGAGATGGTCAGAGACTGCAGACATGGTACAAGAGATGGTCAGAGACTGCAGACATGGTACAAGAGATGGTCAGAGACTGCAGACATGGTACAAGAGATGGTCAGAGACTGCAGACATGGTACAAGAGATGGTCAGAGACTGCAGACATGAAGTCACGTGGTGTGACGAATACGCGTCGGGATTGGAGCACTGGACCCTTTACACCTGACGGACGGTAGACGAGCTCGCTGCTCGTGGATGTATGACCGCGTCAGCTGACTTTATGTGAGTTTTTATTTTGTGCTTTGTTTAGCGGTATTATGCGATGTGCCCTCCTATTTTTGTTTCAAACACCATCGTTTGAGTATCGGCGAATCAACATCTAGCCAAACAGCGGCAGCAGAGCAGCACCTGACGAGCTCGCTGCTCGTGGAGATAGGCACCCCCTTTCACCACTCTGTGTAAGTGCACATCTTTTGATTGCTAGCAGGAATCCCTCCAGTGGTGACAGGACTACTCTATGTTTGTTTTTTGTACTTTCCCCTTCCATGCACCATCGGATTTGAGGCTTCCATTCATCAAGAGTTTGATGCCCTATCTTTCTGGCTATATCAGATAGCCTTGAGGTAAGCTGATAGGATCACTAGAGGTGTGGGCTGCACGTTTTGGAATCCTCCATTGCACCTTCACTCATTTGGCTGCTGGAACATCTCCTTTTGACTTCACACCAGATTTCACTTGCTGCACCGAGTTGCATGATTAAGTTGGACTCTCTTCTTTTATTTGGTTTTGTCTGCAGGACTGAGTTTGACCATGCATTCTATTATGTCCACCACACATCTTTATAGATGACACGGTCACTGTTATTTACTGTTACTTTGTTCACATTGTGTTTTATAGAATTTTTTCTATATATTTATACATTTTTGTCACTTATTGTATTCACCTAGTTTACTACTTCACTTCCCCTTTCCCATCACCCTTTAGGCATCACCACCACAGCGCAAACAATATCACTTGTTGTATACCTTTTATTGTCCATTTGGATAGACCTATTCTTTGTTTGCTGCAGTATACCTCCCGTGCCCCTTTCCCACGGCCCCTTTCCCACGGTCCAATCCCTTTTCACCCATTTCAGCGCAGGAGTTTCACCTATCACTATGGTACAAGAAATGGTCAGAGACTGCAGACATGGTACAAGAGATGGTCAGAGACTGCAGACATGGTACAAGAGATGGTCAGAGACTGCATATGTGGTACAAGAGATGGTCAGAGACTGCATATGTGGTACAAGAGATGGTCAGAGACTGCATATGTGGTACAAGAGATGGTCAGAGACTGCATATGTGGTACAAGAGATGGTCAGAGACTGCAGACACGGTACAGGAGATGGTCAGAGACTGCAGACACGGTACAGGAGATGGTCAGAGACTGCAGACACGGTACAAGAGATGGTCAGACTGCATACGTACTACAGGAGATGGTCAGAGACTGCATACATACCACAGGAGATGGTCAGAGACTGCATACATGATACAGGAGATGGTCAGAGACTGCAGACATGGCACAAGAGATGGTCAGAGACTGCATACATGGTACAAGAGATGGTCAGAGACTGCATACATGGTACAAGAGATGGTCAGAGACTGCAGACATGGTACAAGAGATGGTCAGAGACTGCAGACATGGTACAAGAGATGGTCAGAGACTGCAGACATGGTACAAGAGATGGTCAGAGACTGCAGACATGGTACAAGAGATGGTCAGAGACTGCAGACATGGTACAAGAGATGGTCAGAGACTGCAGACATGGTACAAGAGATGGTCAGAGACTGCAGACATGGTACAAGAGATGGTCAGAGACTGCAGATATACTACAGGAGATGGTCAGAGACTGCATACATGATACAGAAGATGGTCAGAGACTGCATACATGGTAGAAGAGATGGTCAGAGACTGCAAACAATGACAGGATACAAAAGATGCTCAGAGACTGCAGACGTGGTACAAGAGATGGTCAGAGACTGCAGACATGGTACAGGAGATGGTCAGAGACTGCAGACATGGTCAGAGACTGCAGACAATGACATGGTACAAAAGATGCTCAGGGACTGCAGACGTGGTACAAGAGATAATCAAAGACTGCAGACATGGTACAAGAGATGGTCAGAGACTGCATACATACTACAGGAGATTGTCAGAGACTGCATACTTGATACAAGACATTGTCAGAGACTGCAGACATACTACTGGAAGGAAGGATGAGCTCCGGCGTGTTTGCACACCCCACGTGCAGAGCCCCCCGGGAAGTTGGCACTATGCTGCACTAATCACAGGCAGCAAAACATTTCCCGATCTCTGCAGCTGCGCAACGGGACAATGTCTCACTGCCTGTGATTAGCGCAATGCTGATTTCCTGGTGGGCTCTGTACATGGGCTGTGTGAAAACGCTGGAACTCATCCTTAGTCAGAGACTGCAGACATGTGCGGACATAATTGGGCTGAAATTGCACAGAACGCACAGCGTGTTCCTGTGTTTTTCAGTGTGAAGCTGGACATGTGACCTGGAACCCACACTTGCCAACTTGCCTGGAAAGGGGGCATTAATATGGGCACCTGGAGCAATTTGCCACATCTCGTGTGGAATGCCAAGGGCCACCCCCTCTGTGGCAGACAGCATCTTTAATTTGGGGGGGGGGGATTATGTGCTAAGGGGGTTGATTTCATATACAAGCCCCCTTGCAACATACGTCATAAAGTGCCCCCTAGAACATATCCTCTCCCCCAAAATGACTCAAAGTAAACTGTAAACCGTAGGCATTAACCCCCCCTCTGGAAGGCTCACTTACTTTGCATCAGGACATGTGTCTTCTTGTCAGACGAGCAGCTTTTCTCAGCAGCGTCGTGAGCGTCCTTCTCCTCCCCCCTCCTCCTCTGTGTACACAGGAAACATCACACAGCACGAGGAGGAGGAGGAGGAGGAGGAGGAGGGGGGCGGGGGAGGGCTCAGGTCACTCGTCTCACTCTGCAATGATTGAATGTGTGTGTGATGACCAGGCAGCCGGGGACTGCACGGAGAGATGTCAGAAGACTCGGCTCTCTCTCCAACATAAGAAGTGGAGCTTGCGGCCGCGTGAGGGAATGAAAATAGCCAGGAAAGGGCGAGGCATGGGCAAATTAGGCGGCCGCACGGGGCCCCTGACTTTGCGAGGCCTCTGACTTTGCGGGGCCTAAGGCAGCCGCCTATTTTGCCTAATTAGAGAGCCGCCTCTGCATCCAGCCAATGAAGGGTCCTCAGGAACAGGGTGATGGATTCCCAGGTTCCCCCCCCCCCCGTTACCAGTCTGGCTGCCGTGTTCTGGATGACTTGTAGGAGTGAGATGTGGTAATTTAGTAGTCCTAAGTAGAGGGAGTTTGCATAGTCGAGTCGGGAATTGATGGTTGCTCCCACCACTACTACTTATTTTTCCTCTTCGGGGGTGAAGGGGACGAGTCTGCGCAGCAGGCGGAGAAGATAATGGGATCCTAGTTGTGCGTCCATAGACATCTCTGAGTCAAAGATGACTCCGAGGCTTTTGACTTCGGTGCTCGGGGTGATGATCTGTCCCAGGATGGTGGGTGGTGTCCATGAGATCCTCGCGTGGTCTTTCGGTTTGCGTGAAGGAGAAGAAGTTCTGTTTTGGATCCATTGAGTTGAGGGATCTCTCAGTCATCCAATCTTTTGATTGGATGATGTATTTGAAAATTTGAAGATGTATTTATTATGTATTGTCATAATTGGCACCCAGTCTTGACACTTCCCCAACCCGCTCTAAATAGAGCTGACTGTGGCAATCCTGAGGCTGGTTGACTCTCGTCTGGTAGTAGAAAATGTCTTGAGGTTGGAGTTTGATGGTTGCGGCATGGGCGTATGCCCACCAGCGAGGGGCCCCTCTGTGCATTTAGCACAGACATTCGTTGAGGGGGATGCGTTCATTTCGCAAGCACACTAGTGGCTGTAGACAGATGTACGCTCTTATCTGGGTCATGTCTGATCAGCAGGATTTGGGGTTCGTAGCGTGCGTCTGTAAATAGCCTCAATAAGGGTATAATCTTTATATGCGTTATTCTATGGAATGGCGCAGATTAAAGGTTCCATCAGCGTATAGTTTGAGGGCTTGTGAGCGCTTCTGGGGTCAGGGGGGGCACATGCACACCCTGACCGGACACGCCCATAAGACTTTATCCCCATGGGGGGAGGCGACTTACTGGTGATGACTTCCTGTTTTGTGTAAATAAAAGAGCCATGCGCAGCCCTGTGGCTGGGAGATTGATGGCAAGGATGGTAACTTGAGAACAGGCTTGTATGATGTCTATTACTGGATGAATGGCAGGGAATATATGGTGAGTAAATCTTTTAGCTTAAACATGGCATTATTTCATTTAAGATAGGGAATGTGCTTTAGAGCACATGGCAAGATGGCGGTGTGCTTTGCACACCCCCAGATTGCCACGACCGGGGAGACATAGGACTAGATCTGGGACCTCATCTGTCCATGAAGGGGAGACATAGGACTAGATCTGGGACCTCATCTGTCCATGAAGGGGAGACATAGGACTAGATCTGGGCCCCCCGTTTATGTCTGGGGACTGAAGTTCATGGCTCCTGTCTGCTTACCTTGCTCAAATATGACATCCCAGGCATGCATGTGGTCATTCCATAGGCGGGTCTGGAAGAGTTGTAGGATCTGGTGGGGGTAATACAATAATGGCAGAGTGGTCTTTAGCACAGTCTCCACCGCCGTGATAAAACGCAGAGCGTCGGCGTTGGGATGTTCTTCCAGGAGTCCAAGGCGCTGTCCATACAACACGTAGCTGCTGGCTGGGGGCCAAAGATGAGGATAAAGATGATTATTCACCCAATAAGGATAACAGTCACAGAAATACACAATCTCCACTTATTGTTTATAACGTGACATTGATCGATTGAAGGAGGACAGATCGGCTGGATAAGGAACCTGCATATGATGATTCGGGCTTCCTAAGGAAGGAGAACATGTGGGACCTCCACACACATTCCAGGCTTTGGGTCCGACACAAAAATTTATATTGTTAGCATGACAGACCCAACCAGAACTGGGGATTTTGGAGGGGACTGCAGGGTGGTCTTTTGACTACAGTGACTTGAAAAAGTATTCATACCCCTTGAAATTTCCCACATATTTTATTGGGATTTTACGTGATGGACCAACACAAAGTGTCACATAAGTGTAAAGTGGAAGGACAATGATACAAATAAATGTGAAATGTGGGGGGGACGGGACATTTGTATAGCGCCCCCCCGGAGTCAATACTTTGTAGAACCCCCTTTCACTGCAGCTCTGGAAGTCTCTGTGACAGGAGTCAATTTGAATGGGGGGGGGGGGGGGTGGAACCCAGCTTCTTCTGGAGAGCTCCCCCAGCCCCTTTTTAGCAGACACCCTAGGAAATAAAACGGCGGTCATTGCAACTTTTTATCTCGCACGGTATTTGCGCAATAATTTTTCAAACGCCTTTTTTTTGTAAAAAAAAAGTGGTTTCATGAGTTAAATAACAAAACAGTAAAGTTAGCCCAATTTTTTGTAAAATGTGAAAGATGAAGTTACGCCGAGTAAATAGATACCTAACACGTCACGCTTTAAAATTGCGCACACTCATGGAATGGCGCCAAACTTCGTTACTTAAAAATCTCCATAGGCGACACTTTGACATTTTTACAGGTTACTAGTTTAGAGTTACAGAGGAGGTCTAGTGCGAGAATTGTTGCTCACGCTCTAACGCACACGGCGACACCTCACATGTGGGGTTTGAAGGACGTTTACGTATGTGGGTGGGACTTACGTGTGCGTTCGCTTCTAAGCACGAGCTACCGGGGGACAGGGGCGTTTTAATTTTTTGTTTATTTATTTTTTACACTTTTTTTACCTTTTTTTTTCCCGATCGTTTTTATTCCTATTACAAGGAATGTAAACATCCCTTGTAATATGAATAGTGTGTGACAGGTCTTCTTTATGGAGAGAGGCGGGGTCAATAAGACCTCGCCCTCCCCCCCACATCTCTCCTCCAGGCTGGAAAGCATGAGATTGGGAAAAAAAATTCACCGATCTCATGCTTACTAGCCGCAATTGCAGCTTTGTTTACATTCTGGTACCCGGGCGTGACGTCATAACATCGCGCCCGGGTCCTCCGACGGTCATAGTGATGACTGGTAACCATCTGGTCACCAGTCATCTCTATGGCAAACATCCGGCGGACGGCGATCATCTCTCTGGGGCCCGATGGGACGGGAGAGCCCAGAGAAGCACCGGATGGTGGCGGGAGGGAGGATGTCCCCTCCCACCGCCTATAAGAACAATTAATTGGCGGAACCGCCCCTATGATCATTCTTACGGTGCGCAGGATCGCCGCCGGAAGAAAATGATATCTGAATGATGCCTCTAGGTGCCCCATCATTCAGATATCTCCCCGCAAAGTACAGAACGTCATATGATGCCCATCCGGGATAACAAATCCCCTTTGTGGACGTCATACGTCGGCGTGTGGTACTCAAGTGGTTAAACAGTTCCAAAAATGAGAAAAAAATATTTTTTTCAGGTCAATTATTATTCATTCTTTGAAAATTAAGTGATTCAGGATGGAGCTGGCGATCATAGGGGGAGGGGGGGCTATAATGCAGTATTTTCCTGAATCACTCTATTTCTGCGGAGGAAATAGAAGGAGGAGCTTTAATTTTGTTCAATTTTATACACTCCATGGCCCGGATTCACAGACATCGGCGCACATTTTTGCCGCCGTAGCGCATCTCTTTTACGCTACACCGACGCAGCGCGGAGAGGCAAGCATGGAATTCACAAACAAATGATCCCAACTCTGCGCCGGCGTAGCGTATATTTCGTAGGCGTAAGCCGGCGTAAGTGGAAGTAGGTGGAAGTGGGCGTGATCCATGCTAATGAAGCGTGACCCCATGCAAATGATGGGCCGGGCGCCAGACAAGTACTTAAAATGAACTGTGCATGTGTCGAGACATGGACGTATCCCTGTGCGCATGCGCACAACCACATCAGAACAACTGCCTAAGATACGCCAGATCACTGTGTACGCCGTGAACGTAACCTACGCCCAGCCACACCCACGCCGGCCCATATTCACAGACGTCCAACGTACAATACGTAGGCTTGTGTTCCCTGCTCCATACCTTTGCATGAGTTGCGCCTCATCTATGGGGAATAACTTTACGCCGGACGTAAAACTTACGCAAACCGCTTAAATCATGCGCCTGGCGCAAGTACGTTTGTGAATCGGCGTATCTCCCTCATTTGTATATTTGAATAGAAAATCAATGGGAGCGCCGCATGCGTCCAGCGTAAATATGCGCCCACTCTACGCCGGCGTAGGCAAGTTACGTCAGTGGGATGAAGTTTTTAGGCGTATCTTAGTTTTGTGGGTTCGGCGCACAGATACGGACGGCGCATATTTGTACTTACGCGGCGTATCTGGAGAAAATGCAAATGAGCGAGATACGCAGATTCACGAACTACTTGCGCCCGGTCGTATTTTTTTACGTAAGCGCAAGTCCAGCGTAAAGTTACTGCTGCTATATGAGGCGTACGTAATATTACGTATGGACGTCGGGCCGGCGTCGAATTTTCCGTCATTTGCGTAAATCGTCCGCGAATAGGGCTTTGCGTAAGTTACGTTCACGTCGTATTTGCGGCGTAATTTGGAGCATGTGCACTGGAAAAAGCGTCAATTACATGGGGTCATGATTCATTTACATGAATCACACCCCCTATCTGCCTATTTTGAATTAAGCGCTCTTACGCCGGCCCATTTACGCTACGCCGAGACAACTTACGGAGCAGGGGCCAGATTCTCAAAAGAATTACGCCTTTGTAAATACAGATAAACCGGCGTAATTCGAATTTGCCGCCGGCGTATCATTGTTTTCTATCCAGAAAACATGATACACCGGATTTACGCTAAGATCCGACTGGCGTAAATCACTTACACCGTCAGATCTTAAATGTAATGTTACGCCGGCCACTAGGTGGCGTTTACGACAATTTGTCATTTGCCTATGCAAATGAGCCTGATACTCCGATTCCCGAACATTTTTGCGCCGGCTTGTGGTCGTTTACGTAGTTTCCGTAAGCGTAAACTTACCCCTGCTAAGGTGGGGTAAGTTTACGAAGGTCCGTCGTATGCCATGTTAAGTATGGCGTCGGGACCGCGCCATCTTTTTCCGTCGTTTACGTAGTTTTCCTAAGTCGTTTGCGAATAGGCATTTGCGTAAATGACGCTCATGTCGGCTTCATTGACGTTTTCCGACGTGAGTTGGAGCATGCGCACTGGGCTATTTTTACGGTCGGCGCATGCTCAGTTAGATCGGTGCGGGGGGCGCGCTTAATTTAAATACAAGCCGCCCCCTTTGAATTACGCGGCCTTATGCCGGGCCATTTACACAACGCCGCCGCAAATTACGGAGCAAGTGCTTTGAGAATACGGCACTTGCTCCAGTAAGTTGCGTCGGCATAGTGTAAAGGGCATACGCTACGCCGCCGCGGATTCTACGTGAATCTGGCCCCAAGTGCTTTGTGAATACGGCACTTGCCTGTAAAAGTTGCGGAGGCGTAGCGTAAATGGGATACGCTACGCCCGCACAAAGTTACGCACATCTACTTGAATCTGGCCCGAAGTGTGCAGAGGACTCGGGGCGGGTCTGAGAGATACAATAAGAGGCATCCAATGGGCTAAGAGACGGGAAGGAATGTGAGAAGATCGATTCACCATATCACTGACCTTCCAGGGTGAATCGGAAGAGATCGGCGTACAGGTCCACGGTCAGAGACCCTCTGGCATTTTTGCTCATACGTTTCTTCATGAAGATGACAAAGTCGGCGGCGGCTTCGTCCAGGAAGGGGAGGAACTTCTTCACCCCGGCGAGGCTAAGGACCTCCTTGTTCAGGATAATTCGGTCAGCACGCCAGCCCTCGCCGTTACTGCAATGGGGGGGGGGGGGAATGTTACAATTACAATAAATCTCTTGGCTTTGGATGGAGTAGTGGTCAGAACCCCTGCCAGGCTTTTCAACCCCAACTTACTGTAGACACCACGGGATGGCAAGTCCTCGCTAAGGCACCAGAACAGGGAACCCCAATGGAAGGTTTTGCCAAATCTGTGGATTTCCCTGTCCTGGTGACAATGGCCACCAAGATCAATAGGGAGGGTGGCCTAAAAACCCGCCAGAGGTTCTAACCCTTCCACACTCCGCCCAGAACTGTGAAGACACTTGGGGTAGGTCAGTCAGCTGGTGTAGTTTAGGAGGTAGGTAGGTGACACTTACAGTAGAAAGACTCCTTGCTTGTGGTTGCGTAGTTCTCTGTGCTTGGACCACGCCTCCATGGTCATCCTACGCGGGAAGACGCCCTCAGACTGGAAGAGTCGGGCCACATCCTGTGGGAGCATGATATTCACACTGCTGTGCGTTCCCAACTTCTCCCTGCAAGGGACAGCTGGTTATATGGGGGCAACTTCATCAACGGGGTTATTCCTGCATTGTGGGAAAATATTGTCCTTCCCTTCAGACATACATCCCGAACATGATCCCTCCGGAGATACACCCCAAACCTGATCCCTCCGGAGATACCTCCCAAACCTGATCCCTCCGGAGACACATACCAAACCTGATCCCTCCGGAGATACATCCCAAACCTGATCCCTCGGAGATACATCCCGAACCCGATCCCTCCAGAGATACACCCCAAACCTGATCCCTCCGGAGATACATCCCGAACCTGATCCCTCCGGAGATACATCCCGAACCCGATCCCTCCAGAGATACACCCCAAACCTGATCCCTCCGGAGATACATCCCGAACCCGATCCCTCCGGAGATACAGCCCGAACCTGATCCCTCCGGAGATACATCCCAAACCTGATCCCTCCGGAGATACATCCCAAACCTGATCCCTCCGGAGATACACCCCAAACCTGATCCCTCCAGAGATACACCCCAAACCTGATCCCTCCAGAGATACACCCCAAACCTGATCCCTCCGGAGATACACCCCAAACCTGATCCCTCCGGAGATACAGCCCAAACCTGATCCCTCCGGAGATACACCTCAAACCTCCGGAGGCGTGCCAGCGGAGAGGACTGTGATGTCATGGGCAGTGGAGTCAGGCAGCTGCAGCCATGAGGGTTGGCAGGGCCTGAAGAAGGCTTACTGGGAGCAGTAGTCCATCAGTAGGACAGCTAGAACTATAGACTTATTATTCCTTGTTACACTATAGCGACCCGCGGTCCCTGCCTGCAAAGAGCAGTTGCTGAGTTCTGACGGAGCCAGTGTCAGGCCCAACCTTACATGTGCTAGGTGGTCCTGAGGATTAAGATTTTCCGACAGAAAAAGTCCCAAGTGAGCTTTTGGTCGGAAATTCGGACCGTGTGTAGGCTTCATCGGAGTTTTGCTGTTGGAATTTCCGCCAACAAAAGATTGAGAGCTGGTTCTCAATTTTTCCGCCGGAAAAAAATCATATCAGAAAATCCGAACGTCTGTAGCAATTCCGACACGCAAAATTCCGACACATGCTCGGAAACAATTAGACGCATGCTGGGAAGCACTGAACTTCATTTTCTCGGCCCGTCGTTGTACGTCGCCGGCGTTCTTGATGGTCGAAAGTTCCCGAGAACTTTTGTGTGACCGTGTGTATGCAAGCCAAGCTTGAGCGGAATTCCGTCAGAAAAATCCAAGGTTTTCCTGACGGAAAATCCTATCGTGTGTACGGGGCATTAGTGTGGCTGAGAATTGAATGGAGTTCCTCTGATCTTTCCTCATAGCTGAGCTCCTCCATGCCTCTTATCAGTTTGGTTGCCCTTCTCTGCACTTTCTCCAGTTCCCTGATATCCTTTTTGTGTGTTTCTTTATTTAAAAAAAAAAATGGTCAGAACTGCCCTAAAAGGAAGGTTTTCGGAGTGGACATGTCCCTGGAATCCCTACACTTTAATTTCCCACAATTCCTAGACAAAGTCCAAGGTGATTGACAATCACCTACAACGTATGGCCCGAAGCTGGTGGACACCCGACCATCACACCCGTACGACATTTCAGAACTATGGCCATTAATATGGAGTTGCCCCCTCCTCCCATAGATATTAACCAGGTTTCCCCTCCCACCTTTGTGGCCATTACATCCTCCACTTGGGAAGACTGCACAAGATTATGGAGGGTGTAAGGAATTTGTCTTCATTTGTGAGGTCAGGTACTGATGCTGGATGAGAAGACCTGGCTCTTAATTGGAGTTCCAATTCATTCTAAAGGTGATCAGTAAGAAGGAGGTCGGGGCTCTGTGCGGGACACTCGAGTTGTCTTTATGGAGCTGTCCCACAATCATGGCCTAATTCTTCCCAAAGGTGATCAGTAGGGATGAGGTCAGGGCTCTGTGCAGGACACGTGGATTCCTCCCCATCAAACTTGGTCACACTATGGGCCAGATTCAGGTAGCGCCGCGTATCTTTGTGCGGGCGTAGCGTATCCTATTTACTCTACGCCTCCGCAACTTAGACATGCAAGTGCATTATTCACAAAGCACTTACTCCGTAAGTTGCGGCGGTGTAGCGTAAATGGGCCGGCGTAAGGGCACGTAATTCAAATTAGGCAGGTAGGGGGCGTGTTGTATTGAAAGTAACCGTGACCCCACTCAAACGATGCTCCGAACGAACTGCGCATGCGCCGGCCGTGGACGTATCCGAGTGCGCATGCTCAAAATCACGTCGCAAATAGTCATTGATATCGACGTGAACGTAACTTACGCCCAGCCCCATTCTGAATCGGCTTACGCGAAGGACGTAAACGACGTACAATACGACGCTGTCCCGATGTCCATACTTAACATTGCCTGCGCCTCATATAGCAGGGGTAACTTTACGCCGGTCCGACGCCTTCCGTAAGTGACGCAAATAGATACGTCGGCCGCAACTACGTTCGTGAAGCGGCGTATCTACCTAATTTGCATATTCAACGCGTAAATCTACGGAAGCGCCCCTAGCGGCCAGCGTAAATATGCAACTTAGATACGACGGCGTAATAGACTTACACCGTTCATATCTTAGCTAAATCCCGGCGTATCTGATTCATTGAATTCGGACTTACGACGGCGTATCTGGAGATCATAAGTCTTTATGAATCCGGGTCTTTATGTATACCAGGGGGGCACAGTCACGGGGGGAATAGAAAGGGGTCTTCACCAAACCAAACTCCCATCGTTCAGAAGGGGGGTCTGCATCCTTTGGGCCATATAGTTTATCCGTTAGGAGTGAGATGACCCTATTACAGGGGGCCCCCAACTTACAAACTTCTCCTACTTACAAACCGGGAGCTGCGGGGACCACGAATGTGCGGCCAGACAGAGCCTCGGGCAATGTCCGTAATTGGCCGCGCATGCGCATAACGGTATTTGACGGAACATCGTAAAACATCGGAAATGTCCATAATTGCCGGTCTGCACATGCGCGGCCGACTTACGAACATTTCCGATCTACAAAAAGGAGGAAAGTCCCTAACGGGTTCATAACCCGGGGTCCCCCTGTACTATTATTGGGAGGCTTTTTTTAACCGCTTGCCGACTGCTGCACGACGATATACATCGGCAGAATGGCACGGCTGCGCAAAGGGACGTACCCGTATGTCCCCGCCCATCCGCCACGTGCTCCGTGAGTGTGACCGCGAATCGCACGGACTCGGTGTTCCGCGATCGTGTCATGGAGCAGCAGAACGGGGGGAAGTCAGTGTAAACAAGCATTTCCCTGTTCTGCCTAGTGACAGGACACTGATCGTCTGTTCCCTGTGATCGAGAGCGGTGATCACTGTCGTGTCACTCATAGCCACGCCCCTACACAGTTAGAATCACTCCCTAGGACACACTTAACCCCTTCCTCACCCCCTAGTGGTTAACTAGTGTCATTTACACAGTAATCAGTGCATTTGTATAGCTCTGATCGCTGTAAAAATGACAATGGTCCCAAAATAGCATCAATAGTGTCCACCATAATGTCGCAGTCACAATAAAAATAGCTGATCGCCGCCATTACTAATAATTTTTTTAATAAAAATGCCATAAAACGACCCCCTATTTTGTAGACGCTATAACTTTTGCGCAAACCAATCAATAAACGCTTATTGTGATTTTTTTTTAACCAAAAATATGTAGAAGGATACGTATCGACCTAAACTGAGAAAAAAAATGTTTTTTTTTTTTTTAATTGGGATATTTATTATAGAAAAAAGTAAAGATTATTGTGTTTTTTTCAAAACTGTCGCTCTATTTTTGTTTAAAGCGCAAAAAAATAAAAACCGCAGAGGAGATCAAATACCACCAAAAGAAAGCTCTATTTGTGGGAAAAAAAGGACGCCAATTTTGTTTGGGAGCCACGTCGCATGACCGCGCAATTGTCAGTTATAGTGACGCAGTGCCGGAAGCTGAAATTTCACCTGGGCAGGAAGGGGGTTTATGTGCTCAGTAAGCAAGGGGTTAAAGACAGAACTGATGCTGGATGAGAAGACCTGGCTCTCAATTGGAGTTCCAATTCATCCCAAAGGTGTTTAGTAGGGTTGAGGTCAGGGTTCTGTGCAGGACACTGGAGTTCCTTCAAACCTGTGACGGGAGTCACTTTGGGTGGGGGGGTTTGTGCGGCTCAGCTTGGGAAGGTGAGGATCCTTTACACTAGACTCTGTTCATCATGTTTTGGTGAGGGGTCTGATCAGTGGTGTGACGGGAGTCACTTTGGGTGGGGGGTTTCTGCGGCTCAGCTTGGGAAGGTGAGGATCCTTCACACCAGACTCTGTCCATCATGTTTTGGTGAAGGGTCTGATCAGTGGTGTGACGGGAGTCACTTTGGGTGGGGGGTTTCTGCGGCTCATCTTGGGAAGGTGAGGATCCTTCACACCAGACTCTGTTCATCATGTTTTGGTGAGGGGTCTGATCAGTGGTGTGACGGGAGTCACTTTGGGTGGGGGGGTTTGTGCGGCTCAGCTTGGGAAGGTGAGGATCCTTCACACCAGACTCTGTTCATCATGTTTTGGTGAGGGGTCTGATCAGTGGTGTGACGGGGGTCACTTTGGGTGGGGGGGTTTGTGCGGCTCAGCTTGGGAAGGTGGGGATCCTTCACAGCAGACTCTGTCCATTGTTTTTGGTGAAGGGTCTGATCAGTGGTGTGACGGGGGTCACTTTAGGTGGGGGGGGTTTGTGCGGCTCAGCTTGGGAAGGTGAGGATCCTTTACACCAGACTCTGTCCGTCGTGTTTTTGGTGAAGGGTCTGATCAGTGGTGTGACGGGGGTCACTTTAGGTGGGGGGGTTTGTGCGGCTCAGCTTGGGAAGGTGAGGATCCTTCACACCAGACTCTGTCCGTTGTTTTTGGTGAAGGGTCTGATCAGTGGTGTGACGGGGGTCACTTTAGGTGGGGGGGTTTGTGCGGCTCAGCTTGGGAAGGTGAGGATCCTTCACACCAGACTCTGTCCGTTGTTTTTGGTGAAGGGTCTGATCAGTGGTGTGACGGGGGTCACTTTAGGTGGGGGGGTTTGTGCGGCTCAGCTTGGGAAGGTGAGGATCCTTCACACCAGACTCTGTCCGTTGTTTTTGGTGAAGGGTCTGATCAGTGGTGTGACGGGGGTCACTTTAGGTGGGGGGGTTTGTGCGGCTCAGCTTGGGAAGGTGAGGATCCTTTACACCAGACTCTGTCCGTCGTGTTTTTGGTGAAGGGTCTGATCAGTGGTGTGACGGGGGTCACTTTAGGTGGGGGGGTTTGTGCGGCTCAGCTTGGGAAGGTGAGGATCCTTCACACCAGACTCTGTCCGTTGTTTTTGGTGAAGGGTCTGATCAGTGGTGTGACGGGGGTCACTTTAGGTGGGGGGGTTTGTGCGGCTCAGCTTGGGAAGGTGAGGATCCTTCACACCAGACTCTGTCCGTTGTTTTTGGTGAAGGGTCTGATCAGTGGTGTGACGGGGGTCACTTTAGGTGGGGGGGTTTGTGCGGCTCAGCTTGGGAAGATGGGGATCCTTCACAGCAGACTCTGTCCGTCGTGTTTTTGGTGAAGGGTCTGATCAGTGGTGTGACGGGGGTCACTTTGGGTGGGGGGGTTTTTTGCGGCTCAGCTTGGGAAGGTGAGGATCCTTCACACCAGACTCTGTCCGTTGTTTTTGGTGAAGGGTCTGATCAGTGGTGTGACGGGGGTCACTTTGGGTGGGGGGGTTTTTTGCGGCTCAGCTTGGGAAGGTGAGGATCCTTCACACCAGACTCTGTCCGTTGTTTTTGGTGAAGGGTCTGATCAGTGGTGTGACGGGGGTCACTTTGGGTGGGGGGTTTCTGCGGCTCAGCTTGCTCTGGAGAGTTCTGGAGGCTTTGTGTCCAGCTTCTCCGGACCCTCTTATGTGTAGATCACCCTCTGTCTCTAATAGGGGTACAGGGGGACTGAGAACCCCACTATGATCTGTACTAGTTACACTCAATGCTGTAGGTATGTACCAAATTGGAGGAACCTATCATTATGGAGGTGGTGCCACTTTTCTGGAATGGCTTCCCACTACATTTTGAAGTGTGTCTGTGGGCTTTTATGTCCATTAAGCCAAAAGAACATCTGTTCAGTAGGGATAAGGTCAGGGCTCTGTGCAGGACACTCAAGTTCCTCCACACCAAACTGGTCATCCATGTCTTTATGGAGCTGGCTTTGTACAGGGGACAGTCACGGTGGAACAGAAAGGGGTCTTCACCAAACCAAACTCAATCATTTGGAGGGGTGTCTGCATCCTTTGGGCCATATAGTGTATCCGTTAAAAGTGAGATGACCCTATTACTATTATTGGTAGGCTTTTTTAATCAAGAACCTCCAAGGATGGGACTGATGTTGGATGAGAAGACCTGGCTCACCATTGGTGTTCCAGTTCATCCCAAAGATGTTCAGTAGGGATAAGGTCAGGGCTCTGTGCAGGACACTCAAGTTCCTCCACACCAAACTGGTCACACCATGTCTTTATGGAGCTGGCTTTGTACACGGGGGGGGGGGGGGGGGCAGTCATGTTGGAACAGAAAAGGGTCTTCACCAAACTGTTACCACCAGGCTGGAGGAGCACAACTGTCTACATATGATGGGGGATTACCAGGACCCCCCACTGGGGAGCCCTGACCTCCATTGGTGGGGGGCTGCACATAGTGTATCATAATGAAGGGCACTCACCTGTAGATGGGCCCCAGGTTCTGGAAGTTCTCCTCCATGGCGAGGTGCATGCGCTGGAAGCTGTTCTTCCTCCAGAACTGGAAGAGGTTGAACCAGGCGCTGCGTCCGGTGGTTGGAATGGCCTCGAAGGGCAGAGTCTGACTGGCCAGTGAAGCGCCTTCCCTGGCCTCATGGATGAGGGGGGCCGTGGACAACCTGGAGAACCCGGTCCACAGGGGACTTGTAGGGTCCAAAGTACGACACCTCATCAAACACGACCCAATCTGACGAGCAGCCGTCTTCTCCAACATGGCTGGAGGGTCTGTATGTTCTCTGTATGTGACGTGATCTTCCCTTCCTCACGTGTTGCTCTCAGATGTCACGCCTTGTCATCACTCCATCCAATCATTGATCGGAATATCTCGGAGGGATCGGTGCTGGAATATCGGACCAGAGCTCTCAGTGTTCCACTCTCCCAGTACAGAGTCCCAACCAGACGCCGGTCTCCGGACTTCCAGACTGATGTATATACACAAGTTATCAGTATCATCTTTCCATGACACGGAGCCCCCCCTCCCCTGGAGCACCCTGGACCCCCTCCCACCCCCCCACTTCCCTCTTATCACCCGCACAACTCTCTGTTTGAAGTGACGAGTAATAAATCAGATCCATTCATCTTACCATTACAAGTTCTGGAAAGTCCCTCATCTATCATATACTGAAGTGTGGCGATCTGAGGGGGGGGTCTGATGGGCGATCTGAGGGAGGGGGGGTCTGACGGGGTGATCTGAGGGGGGGGTCTGACGGGGCGATCTGAGGGGTGCGATCTGACAGGGCAATCTGAGGGAGGGGGGTCTGACAGGAGGATCTGAGGGGGGGTCTGGCTGGGCGATCTGAGGGGGGGGTTCTGACGGGCGATCTGAGGGAGGGGGGGGTCTGACGGGGTGATCTGAGGGGGGGTCTGACGGGGTGATCTGAGGGGGGCGTCTGACGGGGCGATCTGAGGGGTGCGATCTGACAGGGCAATCTGAGGGAGGGGGGTCTGACGGGACGATCTGAGGGGGGGTCTGGCGGGGCGATCTGAGGGGGGGTCTGACAGGGCGATCTGAGGGGTGCGATCTGACAGGGCAATCTGAGGGAGGGGGGTCTGACGGGACGATCTGAGGGGGGGTCTGGCGGGGCGATCTGAGGGGAGGGTCTGACGGGGCGATCTGAGGGGGGTCTGACAGGGCGATCTGAGGGGGGTCTGACGGGGCGATCTGAGGGGGGGTCTGAGGGGTGCGATCTGAGGGGGGTCTGACGGGGCGATCTGAGGGGTGCGATCTGACAGGGCAATCTAAAGGGAGGGGGGTCTGACGGGACGATCTGAGGGGGGGTCTGGCGGGGCGATCTGAGGGGGGGTCTGACGGGGCGATCTGAGGAGGGTCTGACAGGGCGATCTGAGGGGGGTCTGACGGGGCGATCTGAGGGGGGGGTCTGAGGGGTGCGATCTGAGGGGGGTGTGACGGGGCGATCTGAGGGGTGCGATCTGACAGGGCAATCTGAGGGAGGGGGGTCTGACGGGACGATCTGAGGGGGGGTCTGGCGGGGCGATCTGAGGGGGGGTCTGATGGGGCGATCTGAGGGGGGTCTGACAGGGCGATCTGAGGGGGGTCTGACGGGGCGATCTGAAGGGGGCTCTGAGGGGTGCGATCTGAGGGGGGATCTGACGGGGCGATCTGAGGGGATGTTGGGGATCTGACGGGGCGATCTTAAGGGGGGGTTGGGGTTCTGACAGCACGATCTGAGGGGGGGTCTGTGACCCAATAATGGGGCAATAGTGACCCAATAATGGGGCACAATTCCTCCCAATAAGGCCGACAATGGAGCCCAATGACACCCAATAATGGGGCACCATTCCTCCGAATAAGACCAACAACGGAGCCCAGTGACACACAATAATGGGGCACAATTCCTCCTAATAAGGCCAACAATGTGGCTCAATGACACCCAATAATGGGACACTCTCCTCCCAATAAGACCAACAATGGAGCTCAATGACACCCAATAATGGGGCACTATTCCTCCCAATAAGGCCAATAACGGAGCCCAATGACACCCAATAATGGGGCACAATTCCTCCCAATAAGGCCGACAATGGAGCCCAATGACACCCAATAATGGGGCACCATTCCTCCGAATAAGACCAACAATGGAGCCCAGTGACACACACTAATGGGGCACAATTCCTCCCAATAAGGCCAACAATGGAGCCCAGTGACACACAATAATGGGGCACAATTCCTCCCAATAAGGCCAACAATGTGGCTCAATGTCACCCAATAATGGGACACTCTCCTCCCAATAAGACCAACAATGGAGCTCAATGACACCCAATAATGGGGCACTATTCCTCCCAATAAGGCCAATAACGGAGCCCAATGACACCCAATAATGGGGCACAATTCCTCCCAATAAGGCCGACAATGGAGCCCAATGACACCCAATAATGGGGCACCATTCCTCCGAATAAGACCAACAATGGAGCCCAGTGACACACAATAATGGGGCACAATTCCTCCCAATAAGGCCAACAATGGAGCCAAATGACATCCAATAAAGGGGCACAATTCCTCCCAATGAGACCAACAATGTGGCTCAATGACACCCAATAATGGGACACTCTCCTCCCAATAAGACCAACAATGGAGCTCAATGACACCCAATAATGGGGCACTATTCCTCCCAATAAGGCCAATAATGGAGCCCAATGACACCCAATAATGGGGCACAATTCCTCCCAATAAGGCCGACAATGGAGCCCAATGACACCCAATAATGGGGCACTATTCCTCCGAATAAGACCAACAATGGAGCCCAGTGACACACAATAATGGGGCACATTTCCTCCCAATGAGACCAACAATGGGGTCCAATAATGGGGCACAATTCCTCCTAATGAGACCAACAATGGGACCCAATGAAACCCAATGATAGGGTACAATTACTTCCACTAAAACAAAATCATAGGGCATACCCCCCCCCCCCCCCCCCCCCCAATGTCAGGACTTTTTCTACTCCCGATGGTCACAGTCCAACCCCCCTAAAGTCTGAAGGACAGTAAACTGACCCTTTGTTTAGAAAGTTTGGAGACCCCTGATCTATAACCATCAAGCACCAGGTAGACCCTGCGAGGATCCTGGTCCCGTAACTCCATCCCACGCGGAGGTGGACAGCTAACGTTTTCAGGGGAAATGTTTCTGGACTCCTGTTGCCTCCCCTCTCATGTCTATACTTAGTGCAGAGAATGTTTATTTTTAGGAAGAAATCCTCAGAAGTGGCCAAATCATCATAGAAATGATAAACGAGTCCCCGACCCCTCATGGAAGATCCTTATCACCGCGGCCTTGTCTAGGAAATGGCATTGAACAGAAAGTTCCAGGAGGAGGAATTCACAGAGATAAGAGGAACTCCGACTCATGGAATCTTCTCTGATCCTGACTACATTCTATATACTGGATTGCTGCATGAGAGCAGGCGGGGGACTCTGGTGAGCTGTGATAGTGCCGGAATCACATATACTACATTCTGAGGCCGGGATGTCTGAGTTTACCAGGAATGTACCGTGTATGAGGGATATAACCAGAACCTCAGAGGGTGCAAGAGGGTCCGACAGGGAATTTAATGTTTAATCCCCCCATCCTGTCCTTATCCCCCCATCCTGTCCTTATCCCCCCATCCTGTCCTTATCCCCATCCTGTCCTTATCCCCCCATTCTGTCCTTATCCCCCCATCCTGTCCTTATCCCCATCCTGTCCTTATCCCCCCATTCTGTCCTTATCCCCCCATCCTGTCCTTATCCCCCCATTCTGTCCTTATCCCCATCCTGTCCTTATCCCCCCCATCCTGTCCTTATCCACCCATCCTGTCCTTATCCCCCATTCTGTCCTTATCCCAATCCTGTCCTTATCCCCCCATCCTGTCCTTATCCCCATCCTGTCCTTATCCCCCCATTCTGTCCTTATCCCCCCATCCTGTCCTTATCCCCATCCTGTCCTTATCCCCCCATTCTGTCCTTATCCCCCCATCCTGTCCTTATCCCCATCCTGTCCTTATCCCCCCATTCTGTCCTTATCCCCATCCTGTCCTTATCCCCCCATCCTGTCCTTATCCACCCATCCTGTCCTTATCCCCCATTCTGTCCTTATCCCCATCCTGTCCTTATCCCCCCATTCTGTCCTTATCCCCCCATCCTGTCCTTATCCCCCATTCTGTCCTTATTCCCATCCTGTCCTTATCCCCATCCTGTCCTTATCCCCCCATCCTGTCCTTATCCCCCCATCCTGTCCTTATCCCCCCATTCTGTCCGTATCCACCCATTCTGTCCTTATCCCCCCATTCTGTCCTTATCCCCATCCTGTCCTTATCCCCCCATTCTGTCCTTATCCCCCCATCCTGTCCTTATCCCCCCCATCCTGTCCTTATCCCCCCCACCCTGTCCTTATCCCCCATCCTGTCCTTATCCCCCCCATCCTGTCCTTATCCCCCCCACCTTGTCCTTATCCCCCATCCTGTCCTTATCCACCATCCTGTCCTTATCCCCATCCTGTCCTTATCCCCCCATTCTGTCCTTATCCCCCCATTCTGTCCTTATCCCCATCCTGTCCTTATCCCCCCATTCTGTCCTTATCCCCCCATCCTGTCCTTATCCCCCCATCCTGTCCTTATCCCCCCCATCCTGTCCTTATCCCCCATCCTGTCCTTATCCCCACCATCCTGTCCTTATCCCCCCCATCCTGTCCTTATCCCCCCCCCCATCCTGTCCTTATCCCCCCATCCTGTCCTTATCCCCCATCCTGTCCTTATCCCCCATCCTGTCCTTATCCCCCCATCCTGTCCTTAAACCCACCATCCTGTCCTTATCCCCCACCATCCTGTCCTTATCCCCCCATCCTGTCCTTATCCCCCCCCCATCCCTTTCTCACCCCCCCCATATACTTACTTTACCTGGAGGTATTCCATGGTTACCAACTGTCCCAGAATATGCCGGCACAGTCCCATATATCGGTCCCCAGGCCCCATGATGTTGTGTCCCGGGCAGATGAACATTACCTGAGGGAAATACAGCCATGAGTGGGCGGTTCCTTCTTTTTTAATGGAGAGACCACCCAGAGAATGGATATGGTCTGGAAAGGACCACCTGGAGGGTGGACATGCCAAGTGTTGGTGGTTGTGTGGTGCAACCATATGGGGGCATGGATGGATAGTGGATATAATCCGGGCAAGACTGTCTGTAATGTGGGGTGACATTGTCCTGGGACTAGGTCTACGTTGGGAATTATGCACCCCCACGTCATGTGACATTGTTCAAGCAAAGTGATTGGCTATTAGGCCTAAGCACCGTCACAGTGGAGCGGATCGCATGATCTTTATACCCCGAAGTGCAGAGTATTATAATGGGCTGTGTGTAAGGTGTTCAGGGAAATCCATTTGTGTATATGGGGGTCAGGGGGGGCTCTCTGTGTATACAGGGGGCAGGGGGGCCCTCTTTGTGAAAATGAGGGTCAGGGGGGCCCTCTTTGTGTATATGGGGGTCAAGGGGCCCTCTTTGTGTATATGGGAGTCAGGGGGGCCCTCTTTGTGTATATGGGGGTCAGGGTGTATGTGGGGGTCAAGGGGGCCCTCTTTGTGTATGGTAGTCATGGTGTATATGGGGGTCAGGGTGCTCTTTTTGTGTATATAGGAGTCATAGTGTATATGGGGGGCCCTCTTTGTGTATATAGGGGTCAGAGGGGCCCTCTTTGTGTATATGTGGGTCAGGGTATATATGGGGGTCAGGGGGGCCCTCTTTGTGTATATAGGAGTCATGGTGTATATGGGGGTCAGGGTGCTCTTTTTGTGTATATAAAAGTCATGGTGTATATGGGGGTCAGGGGGGCCCTCTGTGTATATGGGGGTCAGGGGGGCCCTCTTTGTGTATATGGGGGGCAAACATTGCTCAAGATATTGGACGACGCTCTCGAGGCCGCAGACGAAGGAGAATCTTGTCTTCTGGTTCTGCTGGACCTAAGCGCAGCCTTCGACACAGTAGACCACAAGCTTCTATTGACTCGGCTAGCTGAAGTAGCCAAAGTGGCAGAAGGCGATCTATCCTGGTTCTCCTCTTTCTTGGAAAACCGATCGCAAATAGTGAAGTTAGGACCTTTCACTTCTGAAAAACGGACAGTATCATGCGGAGACCCTCAAGGATCCCCCCTGTCGCTGGTGTTATTCAACATCTATCTGCGTCCTCTTTTTGAAATCATCAGCAGTCAAAAACTGCTCTATCACTCATATGCAGACGACACGCAACTGTATTTCCGCATTTGCAATAAAAAGGATCACCACCATCTAGAGACATGTCTCTCTTTGATAGAGGACTGGATGACAAAGAGTTATTTTAAACTCAACGGAGCGAAAACAGAACTTCTCCTGTTTCACGCCAAGCGTAGGAACCAACCAGCAACAACTTGGACCCCCCCGCCCATTCTGGGTAAATTCATCACCCCTAGCGCCAAAGTCAAAAGTCTCGGGGTCATCTTCGACTCCTACATGACAATGGAGCACAAATAGGGTCAGTACTCAGCGGATCTCACCATCTGTCTCGACTATCAAACATCACAGCCGCCTACCCCAGCCTAAGCACATATCATGTGCGTTGATCAACACCAGATCGGCAGTAAAACATCGATTAGAAATCCATGATTTTATTCTACAATACGATTTAGACTGCCTGTTATGCCCCTCACTACACGTGACTGATGTGTATTTGGGCACACTGATAACTCTTCTCATACTAATGCATTCCAGTAGGCGCAGAATCCTTATGAACTTTTATTAGCACAAGACAGAGTAAAACTGTAATAGATACAAACAGATTACAATTAATAAACAATAACACAATTAGAGCCTCCCTATCTATCTATCTAAAGAGACAAAGTTGCACGTACCGTAGATGCATCGATATGGCTGACGTGAGACAGAACTCAGAGACATGTGCTATGCTTGGAAGGAAAATGGAAAATGGAGGCTCTGGAGGTACTGAAAGGCCTCATGGGATAAAAATACGGGAGCCTGCATAGGCCAAACTAATGAGCCATACTAGCTGACTATATTAACATACATGTGGTGCAATTAAACAGAAAGTCCACTA
Organism: Rana kukunoris; assembly: GCA_029574335.1. Lineage (NCBI taxonomy): Eukaryota > Metazoa > Chordata > Amphibia > Anura > Ranidae > Rana > Rana kukunoris. The sequence goes on from JAJQKJ010001575.1 coordinate 70,712, forward strand.
GATGGCAGCATTGATTTAATTGAAACTGAGGTCAAAACTACAAAGATGATGAGCCTTATGAATGAAGGCATGACACTCCTCGCCTGGTTTCCCGCGGATACCACACATTACGGCACTCCGGAGGAGAGTAACAAAACAAGTTCGGAAACAGGTCTGAGGAAAAGTTTAGGCTGGCCTTGCCTAATGACTTTGAGTTCAACTTTCCTGACGTGTCCATCTTCACTGGGAAACACTTGGGTTATCAGACCCAAAGGCCACTCGTTTCTCTTTGATTGAGAGTCTTTCATGAGAACAATGGCACCAGGCTCTAGGTTGGGCTTACTGTCTTGCCATTTGTTCCTGGTCTGTAGATTAGACAAGTATTGTTTCTTCCACTTGTTCCAAAAGGTGTTGGCTAGCACTTGTACTCTTTTCCATTGACATCTGTATAAGTCCTTTGGGTCGAGATTGACAGAAGGAGCTGTGATCGCCTCGACTTTCTGAGTGAGCAAAGTGGAAGGTGTAAGCAGGAAAGGATCTTCAGGATCATTGGGTATAGATGTCAAGGGTCTGGCATTCATTATAGCTGATACTTCAGCCATGAAGGTTGTCAGAGTCTCATGTGTGAGTTTTGAAGTTCCCAATTGGAGGAACATTGAATCTAGGATTCTTCGAGCTATACCAATCATACGCTCCCATGCACCTCCCATGTGAGAAGAGTGTGGGGGGTTAAACGTCCATGTACAACCCTGTTCTGAAAGGTATCTCCCGACGTGTTCTGTGTCAAGGTTTGAAGTGATATTCAATTCTTTGCAAGCTCCAACAAAGTTGGTTCCTCTATCAGAGCGTATGTACTTGACAGGGCCTCTAATAGAGATGAAACGTCTCAGGGCATTGATAAAGCTGGATGTATCTAAAGACTCAATTACCTCTATGTGTACAGCTCTGATGCACATGCAAGTAAACATGACAGCCCAGCGTTTGCTGTTGGCACCGCCCCCTCTGGTTTGACGTGTGATGACAGCCCAAGGCCCAAACACATCAAGACCGACGTTTGTGAAAGGGGGTTCTGTACTGAGACGGTCTGCAGGAAGGTTGGCCATTTTCTGGGTTTGGAAAATACCACGAAGCTTACGACAGGTGATACATTTGAAAATGGTTTTACTCACAAGTCTCTTGGCTCCCACTATCCAGAGTCCAGCCACACGCAAAGCTCCTTCCGTGAACAAACGTCCTTGATGTTTTGTCTGTGTGTGGTAGTGTTCCACAAGTAAAGAAGCAACATGGTTATTTGGTATTATGACAGGATTGCTTTCACCACTATCAAGTTCTGCATTTGAGATGCGCCCTCCAACTCTCAACAGTCCTTCATTGTCTATAAAGGGGTTGAGTTTCCTTAGAGGACAGTTCTTTGGAATGCTCTTGTTATATTGAAGGCATTCTAGTGTTAGTGCATAAGTCTCTTGTTGGATACAGCGGATGATTACATTTTTTGCTTCTGTGAGCTCATCTACTGTATGTGGCCTGTGACAATAATGCCAACCTTTGCAGCAACCTTGACTCGTAGGGATGCCTTTAAAGGATCTGGCTATGTGGACCAAGCAAGCTGTAGCTCTTTGTAAGGATTTCCAAGTGGAGAACTTATCGAAGCGCTTGGATCCCAACAGTTGGTTAGAAATTGTTGTATGTAGTGTGGAAACCTGAGGACGGATATCTGAGTCAGATTCAGGTTCTAACAGCTCATAAGTCTCCCTTTGTGGAGTGGTAGGCACTGACTTGTACAGGAAGGGTGGTCCTGTGAGCCATGTAGTGTCTTTGAGACGGGATGCTGGCACAGACCTTGTGGCATGATCTGCTGGGTTATGATCAGTTGAGACATAACGCCACTGGGTGGGTTGTGTAGTCTTCCTGATCTTTAGGACTCTGTTGTGTACATAGACATAGAATCTCCTACTTTCGTTGTAAATGTAGCCCAACACTACCTTGCTGTCTGTGTAAAACTCTGTATCCTCGAGTTCTATATCCATCTCAGTTGTAATAAGTTCTGCTAGTTCTACTGCTAATACAGCAGCACACAGTTCCAATCTTGGAATGGTGGTTTCAGGACATGGTGCTAGCTTGGCCTTGCCCATAACGAACCCAATATGAATTTGGCCCTCGATGTCTACTGACTTGAGGTAGGTTACTGCTCCTATTGCTTTGACTGAAGCATCGCAGAATACACATAACTTTCTGGACTGAAGTCTTTCAGGAGGAAAGTGGGTGTATGGTCTATGTATGTGTAGGTTAGATAAAGTCTTTAAAGAGTCCCTCCATGTTACCCATAATGTCTCTTTCTCAGGAGGTAGTGGAGAATCCCAATCACATGTGGCTGCGGTAAGCTCTCTAAGTAGAATCTTACCTTGAACGGTCACCGGTGCAGCGAACCCGAGTGGATCATACAGGCTGTTGATGGTGGATAGGACACCTCGCCGAGTGAAGGGTTTTGGCTCTTGGTCGACCTGAAAGGTAAGGGTGTCAGTCTTGAGGTCCCAGTTGAGTCCTAGGCTGCGTTGCATAGGAAGGGAGTCTGTAGCTAAGTCCAGATCTTTGAAGTCACTGGCATAATCTTGAGAAGGGAAGGCCTCCATGACGACCTTGCTGTTTGATGCTATCTTATGCAGTCTAAGATTTGAAGAGGCAAGTGTGCTTTGAGTCCTCTTGAGTAGACTTATTGCAGCTTCAGGTGAAGAAAGTGATTTCAGACCATCATCTACATAAAAGTCTCTTTCAATAAACTGTGTAACGTCTTTCTCACCTTCTTGAGCAGATAGCTTGAGTCCGTAGATGGCAACAGCAGGGGATGGACTGTTACCAAAAACGTGCACTTTCATGCGGTATTCTGTAATGTCATTAGTAGGGTCATTGTCTTTGAACCATAGGAATCTCAAGAAGTTCCTGTGTTCTTCTTTGACTTGGAAGCTGTGAAACATTTGCTGTATGTCTGCAACTATGGCAACTGCTTCCTTGCGGAACCTGATGAGAACACCAAGAAGTGTGTTGTTGAGATCTGGTCCCTTTAGGAGGACATCATTTAGTGAGACCCCTTGGTGCTGAGAGCTGGAGTCAAACACTACTCGGATTTTACCTGGCTTCTTGGGGTGGTAGACACCGAAGATTGGTAGGTACCAGCACTCTTCATTGTCTCTTAAAGGTGGGGCTAACTCAGCATGGTCATCCTCAAACATCTTACTCATGAATGAGAAGAAATGCCCTTTCATTTCTGGCTTCCTTTGAAGATTGCGTTTAAGAGAAGAAAAGCGCTTTAAAGCTTGTTCTCTGTTGTTAGCAAGGCAGGGTCTCTGTGCTCTGAAAGGCAGGGGTGCTACCCAGCTGTTTTCATTGTTTCTGTGGAATCCCTGTCTCATCACTTCCAAGAAGATATGATCTTCAATTGATAGGGCAAGTTTGTGATCTTCTTTAGTCTCTTGGAAAACTGAGCATCCCAAACGATCTCTGTCTTCATCGCAAGGAAGATTAGTGGTGTAAGGGTTGGAATGGATTACACTGGCAGGCTTCTCTCTTACGAGGAATCTGTTGGTGCAAGGCTGAAATAAGGATGGACGCCCACCCTCAAGTGTCTTTGTAAAGAGAGAGTTCACGCTGGTTGGTTTGTGAACACTCCCTAGGCATACGTCGCCTATGATGACCCATCCGAGATCTAGCTTCTGGGCATAGGGGGAGTTGTGGGGACCATTGATTTGTTTTCTCACCTTGTGAACTCTGATGATGTCCCTCCCAAGGAGAAGTGCTATCTCAGCCTGGGGATCCAGTTCAGGGATGAGGTGTGCTATGCCCTTCAGATGTCTGTGATGAAGTGCCACCTCTGGTGTAGGGATCTCCTCTCTTTCAGTTGGGAACTGATTGCACTCGATAAGAGTTGGCAGAGGCAGGGTTGTCTGACCATCAAAGGATTCGATTTGGTAACCGATGGCTCTTCTCCCAGTTTCTTCACTTACCCCTGTACAAGTCTTGAGTAAGTATGAAGAGTTTGCTTCCTTGATTCTGAAGGTGTCAAAGAAGGTTGAGCTGGCGAGTGATCTGTTGCTTTGATCGTCCAGGATCACGTATAGCTTCACTGCTTTTTCTCTGTGGCCTGTGGGGTAGACTGTAACAAGACTAATCTTAGAGCAGGATTTGTTGGACAGACCTTCTCCACATACTTGGGTGCACTGGGGTGTAACTACGGGAGGTACTGTGTCGTGTTGCTCCTCGCCGTGCTCTTCCACTTGGAGTGAGGGGGTAAGAGTCCATGGCGCTGGCCCTGGATGTAGAGCTGTGTTGTGTTCTGTGCTGTTACACTCAGAGCAGTTGATGCTCACCTTACAGTCTTTACTGATGTGAGAAGTTGATGCACAGCACCTGTAACAAATTCTGTTTTCTTTGAGGAAGGTTCTGCGATCTTGGAGAGACTTTTCTCTAAAACCTCTGCACTTTGACAACGAATGAGGCTTCTTGTGAAGAGGGCACTCTCTGCTTGGATTCTCAGCTGGAGATACACTTGTTTTGCGTACTGCGACAGGTGTGGCTTTGAAGTTGCGGGTTAAAGCAGGCTTACTTGGCCTAGGGAGAGCGGAGTCAGATGATGAGATGTCAAAACTTGGATCATTTTTAATCTTTGCTTGGTGGCGAATAAAGTCCACAAAATAAGAGAATGGTGGGAAGGGAACATCGTGCCTTTGCTTGTAGTTGGAGCCTCGTGTAATCCAGGCTTCTTGAAGGCTGTAAGGTAGCTTCTGCACTATAGGGTTAACACCACGGGCTGTGTCCAGAAAGGCAAGGCCTGGCAAGTCTCCTTCTGATTTGGCTATTTGGAGTTCTGTCACTAGGTCACTCAATTCTCTCAGCTTCTGGTAGCCTTTGTTAGAAATCTTGGGAAAGTCCTCTATTCTTTTAAAAAGAGAGTTTTCTAGAACTTCTGGGGAACCGTAACATTCATCAATCCTGTCCCATATCATGCTCAACCCTTTGGTTGGGTAATTAATGTTAATGTCTCTTATTCTCCTTGCATGCTCTGATGACTCATTCCCCAGTGATTGGACTAGGAGATCGACTTCCTCACTTTCTTTAAACCCAAGATCCTTAACTGTATTTCTGAAGGACGAACGCCATGCTCTATAACTTTCAGGGCGATCGTTAAACTTCGCAAGTCCCTTTGCTAACAGTTCACGTCGTGCCAAGAGCTTGAAGAAGTCTGACATACCTTGATCGTTGTGCGAGTAGCCAGGGGGCGCTTTGTTGTGCCAGGAACTTGTGGAGTAGATGCGGTCATCAGAGACGCTGTCGCTGGGTCTTTTAACCTGTTGTTCTTCATTTTCGACTCGGTCAACTGTGGCGTAGTGCTTTGATGGCCTGGGTGCAGAATGTGCAGAAAACTGACTAAGTGCAGGTTCACTTTCTTGCTTGATATAAGGCGTGTGAATGGCGGGAGTTGATTTCGCTCTTGGTGCTGTAAGCGGGCAGTTGTCTGGTTTGGCGTGTCGCCGCACATATTCTGAGGTACGCTCTGTATTGTCATGAGGAACGGATTCTTCCCCTAGCACGTTGCTGCGCCGCTCACTGGTGGGCTTTGCAAGTTCTTCTAGGATGTCTGCCTCGGCTGCAGCAGCCACTGACTCCTTCTCTGCAGCTAGTTTCTCTAATGCAGTTTCCATGCGTAACTTCCCTAATGCAATTTCCATGCGTAACCGTTCAGATTCAGTTTCCATACGTAACTTCTCTAATTTGATTTGCATCTCTGTTTCAGCAAACCTAGCCTTTACTTCAGCCTCTTTTGCTGCAAAGTCAGCTTTCACCTTAGCAGATTCTGCCTTTGCGCGGGCAGTGGTGATTGTTTCGCTTTTCACTGACTTCCTTGAGCTCGTGGAGCAAACTTCTGACCTTGTCACGAGGTGCTCTGACTTTGTCTGCGACATGATGTCTAGCTGTATATGGAAGCCGATAACCCTGATGTCACTTTGGCGTTCTATGAGGTAGCTGCGCTTAGAAGGCTTGGTTTCTATGGCGTTCTGAATGCTGGCCGTGCTTAGAAACCTTTGTTTCGCTGGAAGTTCTGTGTGCCAGCCATGTTTTGAAGCCTACGTTTTACTGTTATGCCCCTCACTACACGTGACTGATGTGTATTTGGGCACACTGATAACTCTTCTCATACTAATGCATTCCAGTAGGCGCAGAATCCTTATGAACTTTTATTAGCACAAGACAGAGTAAAACTGTAATAGATACAAACAGATTACAATTAATAAACAATAACACAATTAGAGCCTCCCTATCTATCTATCTAAAGAGACAAAGTTGCACGTACCGTAGATGCATCGATATGGCTGACGTGAGACAGAACTCAGAGACATGTGCTATGCTTGGAAGGAAAATGGAAAATGGAGGCTCTGGAGGTACTGAAAGGCCTCATGGGATAAAAATACGGGAGCCTGCATAGGCCAAACTAATGAGCCATACTAGCTGACTATATTAACATACATGTGGTGCAATTAAACAGAAAGTCCACTAGATGGCAGCATTGATTTAATTGAAACTGAGGTCAAAACTACAAAGATGATGAGCCTTATGAATGAAGGCATGACACTGCCTCTTTATTACAGAGAGCTGGCTCACAGCCGACTGTAACACCATTTTAGGAGAAATGGTGCCAGAAAACTACCGTATTATAACGGAAAACAGAATAGGGCAAAGAGGAGGAGGACTGGCGGTGATCCACAAGTCCCATCTTACGATCATTAAACCAGTCCTTCAAAACCCTCTTCCATTCATGGAAACCCTTACGCTGAAGCTGGAAATAAACTCCCAAGAGACCGTACAGATTTTACTCTGCTATAGACCACCCGGCCCAAAATCGCAGCTTTTACTATCATTGACGGACTTCATCTCTACTTATACCCTTAACAGCAAACACCTTTTGCTGCTCGGGGATTTTAATCTTTGGGCCAATTCATCACAAGACCCCATTGCCGACGCCTGCATTGAACATCTAGGAGGATTAGGGCTACAGCAATTAGTATGTGGGCCCACACATACTTCAGGTCACACCCTCGATCTTATTTTCAGGCAAAATCTGGAAATAAAAATCTTGGAAAAGGAACTATTGCCATGGACAGACCACCATGCAATTAAATTCATTATTTCCGATTTCCCTCCCTTAACAAAAACATCAAAACCAGTGACAACACACTGGACCAGATGTCAGAAGAAGCTCCATTCGGAACTCTTCAAAACCACGTTAAGGAACAAAATAAAAACAATTCAGCCGAACCAAACGGCTGTAGAAACACTGGATGCCATAAACACAGCCCTATTACAGTCAGCTGACTTAATAGCGCCGAAACATAAAACCTGCATCCGAAAAAATACCTCCAGCTGGTTCAACAACCAATTGGCGTTATCAAAACAAGAGCGTAGAAGGGCGGAAGCCGCCTGGAAGAGAAGCTCTTCAGAGGCGAACCTCTCCATCTACAAGGCATCAACCAGGAAATACCACAAAGAAATTTTCAAAGCCAAGAAAAATTATTTTTCCGAGGCTATCAACAGCGCCCTAAATCGCCCCCGCGAGCTCTTCAGATTGGTCAATCAGACCATGAATCCAAGATGTCTAGAAGCCCCCAACTCTGACACCCAAGAATTTTGCGATGAATTGTCGGATTACTTCATTAATAAAATTGAGGCAATCCGGGAAAGCATTCAGCAGAACCAAACCCCCCCCAATCCCTCCCGTAATCTTTCACACAGCACCATCAATATTTCGCCACAATCAGGTAAGTTCACCCTGGAACCCATTACTATACAGGCCACAAAGATTATCATTGATTCTTTGCGTAACGGCACAGTGCCAAATGATATCATCCCCACTAAACTGCTGAAGGAATGCGCCGACATCCTGGCACCTCCGATCACGCAGCTTATAAATCAATCCTTCAAGGAAGGCATAGTGCCCTCCCAGTTGAAAGAGGGCATAATTCAACCCATTCTGAAAAAACATACCCTTGACCCCAAGGACCCAACTCACCGCCGTCCCATAACAGGCCTAAATGTCCTCTCAAAGGTAATGGAGAAAGTAGTGGTACAACAGCTGCAACAGCATCTAGATACTCACAACCTACTAGATCCATACCAATCTGGCTTCCGTCCTGGACACGGGATGGAAACAGCACTGCTCAAAATATGGGACGACGCCCTCGAGGCCGCAGACGAAGGCGAATCCTGTCTCCTGGTTCTGTTGGACCTAAGCGCAGCCTTCGACACTGTAGACCATAAGCTATTACTGACTGGACTAGTCGAAGTAGCCAGAGTCGCAGAAAGCGACTTATCTTGGTTCTCCTCTTTTTTGGAAAACCGATCGCAAACTGTGAAGTTGGGATCTTTCACTTCCGAGAAACGCACAGTATCGTGCGGAGTCCCCCAAGGATCGCCTCTGTCGCCGGTGTTATTCAACATCTATCTTCGTCCCCTTTTTGAAATAATTAGCAGCCAAAAACTGCTTTATCACTCATATGCAGACGATACGCAACTGTATTTCCGCATATGCAATAAAAAGGATCATCACTTCAATCTAGAGACATGCCTCTCTTTGATAGAGAACTGGATGACAAAGAGTTACCTAAAACTCAACGGAGCAAAAACAGAACTTCTACTGTTTCACGCCAAGCGCACGAATCACCCGGGGACAACTTGGATACCCCCGCCCATTTTGGGCAAAATCATCACCCCTAGCACCAAAGTCAAAAGTCTTGGGGTTATCTTTGACTCCTACATGACAATGGAGCACAAATAGGGTCTGTAGTCAGCGGATCTCACCATCTGCTACGCCTACTACGCAGACTTACTCCTTTCATCCCCAAAGAAGACGTACCAGTAGTGGTGGGAGCAATTGTGAATTCAAGATTAGACTATGCAAATGCTCTTTACCTCGGACTCCCCAAGTACCAAATCGCTCGTCTTCAAGTCGTGCAAAATACGGCCGCTAGACTTGTGACTGGAAAAAAAACATGGGAATCAATCTCACCTTCTCTGAGATCCCTTCACTGGTTGCCAGTAAAAGACAGAATTGTTTTTAAAACTCTCTGCCTAACGCATAGATGTATTCATGGGAATGCCCCCCATTATCTATGTGAAAAAATAAAAGCTCACAATCCCAATCGCGTTCTGCGATCCACCAATCAAAATCTGCTCCAGATTCCGAAAGCCAACTTTAAGTCCAAAGGAGAAAGAAGATTCGCGCTCCAAGGTCCCAGACTATGGAACGCTTTACCGACCAGTATTCGGTTGGAGGAGAACCACCTAGCATTCAGGAGAAAGATCAAGACTAATCTCTTTTGATTTCAAAAGAGAAAGGAACAACAAGCGCCCAGAGGCGATTAAATTCGCATGTGTTGCGCTATACAAGTTTTTCATTCATTCATTCATCTGCTGCGCCTACTACGCAGACTTATTCCTTTTATTCCCAAAGAAGACGTAGCAGTCGTGGTGGGAACAATTGTAAACTCCAGACTGGACTATGCAAATGCCCTTTACCTCGGACTCCTCAAGTACCAAATCGCTCGTCTGCAAGTCGTTCAAAACACGGCCGCCAGACTTGTGACTGGGAAAAAACCCTGGGAATCAATCTCACCTTCACTGAGATCCCTTCACTGGTTACCAGTTAAAGACAGAATCACCTTTAAAGCACTCTGTCTAACGCATAGATGTATCCATGGGAATGCTCCCCAATATCTGTGCGAAAAGATAAAAGTTCATAACCCCAATCGCATCTTGCGATCCACCAACCAAAATCTACTCCAGATACCGAAAGCCAATTACAAGTCCAAAGGAGATAGAAGATTCGCTGTCCAAGGTCCCAGACTATGGAACGCTTTACCAACCAGCATTCGGTTGGAGGAGAACTACTTAGCATTCAGGAGAAAGATCAAGACTCATCTCTTTTGATATCAAAGGAAAAGGAACAACAAGCACCCAGAGGCGATTCAGTTCGCATGTGCCGCGCTATATAAGTTTTCATTCATTCAAGCCAGGGGACCCTCTTTGTGTATATGTGTGCCAGAGGTGACCGTCTTTGTTTATATGGGGGACAAGGGGGCCCTCTTTTGTGTATATGGGGTATTGGGGGGCCCTCTTTGTGTATATGGAGGCCCTCTTCGCATTTATATAGGGGTCAGGGTGTATATGGGGGTCAGGGTGTATATGGGGGTCAGGGGGGCCCTCTTTGTGTATACGGGGTTCAGGGGGCCCTCTTTGTGTATATGTGGGCCGGGGGGACCCTCTTTGTGTATATAGGGGTCAGGGGGCCCTCTTTGTGTATATAGGGGTCAGGGTGTATATGGGGGTCAGGGGGGCCCACTTTGTGTATATTGGGGTCAGGGGGGGGGCCCTCTTTGTGTATATAGGAGTCATGGTGTATATGGGGGTCAGGGTGCTCTTTTTGTGTATATAGGAGTCATGGTGTATATGGGGGTCAGGTGGGCCCTATTTAAAGTATATGGGGGTCAGGGGGACCCTCTTTGTGTATATGGGGTCAGGGGACACTCTTTGTGTATATGTGTGCCAGAGGGGACCCTTTTTGTGTATATGGGGGTCAAGGGGGCCCTCTTTGTGTATATGGAGTATAGGGGGACCCTCTTGACATATATAGGGGTCAGGGTGTATATGGGGGTCAGGGGGGCCCTCTTTGTGTATATGGGGGTCAGGGTGTATATGGGGGTCAGGGGGCCCTCTTTGTGTATATAGGAGTCATGGTGTATATAGGGTCAGGGGGGCTTTTTTGTGTATATGGGGGTCAGGGGGACCCTCTTTGTGTATATGGGGTATAGGGGGGCCCTTTTTGTGTATATGGGTTATAGGGGGGGGCCCTCTTTGTGTATATGGGGTATAGGGAGGATGAGGTTTCTGGTGGGAACTGGAATGCACTGTGGGAGGTTGGCCGGCACTATCGGCGATGAGGGTTCTAAGGGGGTCTGAAGCTGGCTTTGTGGTACCAGGCGGCAGGAGGCAATGACCCAGTGATTGAGAGCCCCCGGTGTAGGGGGGGTCAGAGGGGACCGATGCAAATCTCTCCATTTAAAGTTTTCTATGGCTGACTTTCATGACATGGTGGCCCCCGAATTGCATCCCTGACATCACTAAAGTGCCACACTTATTTAGTAAATTACAGGAGACATCAGCCATATTACAGGGGATAATTAGAGAGACAGTTTTTGTAGCATGGGCCCCCCATCACTACTACCCAGGTCTCAGTACCCCTGGACCCTGATCACTCTCTGATTGGAGCCCCCCTCCCCCGTCCTCATTGATGATGGGATATTATGGACTCTGGGTGGACAAGATCTCTCATACAGTCCTGATGATGTATGGATTCTATACCCGGGGGGGGGGGGGGGGGGGGATCTACGTCACACTGACCTTCACACACACCATGCTGGCCTAGAAAATGAGTGAGTCCCGGAGCATGCGGCGGCCCTGGGGTGTGCAGTGGGGGAGGGGACATTGTGCGTCTTTCAGCGACGTGATCTCAGAAGAAAGGAGAAGATATTGTCAATGTAATAAATGTGATAAAATACAATATATTACTCCCATAACACTCTCCCCATTAGATTGTATGTTATATGTAATGCATTTTATTCCTGTGATTTCCCTGAAAAATCCTCCTCTATATAGACAAGCGGCTGGGCGCCGCCATCACATAGCACTTCATACTGGTTCTTCTCCAGATCTCCGCTCTGCCATGGCTACATCTGGGACACGGGGTAGAGTGGGGCTCATGGGAGAACTGGAGGAGACCATAGTCTGCCTTCCAGAGCCAGTGCTGGATTCAGGGTAGGGTGCCCACGTGTCCCGGATGGCCCAAGATTGTCCCGCAATTATTCGCATTTGTGTCCCGTGTCCCGGGCACCTTCATTCCGGGACAATACAGTGTCCCGGAATGAAATGAGGACACAGCCACCCTAATAGACAATAGCCAAACTGGTTGCTAAGACCGCCCCGCCTGGCACCTAGCAACCAGTGATGTAACATTCGTAGAGTCTCAGAGCTGACAAGTGGGGGGCAATAAAATGAGGCTGACAAGTGGGGGCAAAAAAAAAATATATATGTAAAAAATGTATAGCACCTGTCTAAACTGGTTACCACAGTTTGATTATGTGTGCGGTGGGTGTCCCTGAATGGCAGTTCGGAAATTCGCTAATTCAGCCCTGGAAAAGGCCATAGCCTGTCTTCAAGGATCGGTGCTAGACTCAGGGCTGAAAGATCCCTGTCCTTCACTATCCAGGGGATAGTGAAGAACAGGGAAAACGGAGGCTTGGGTTAATGGAGGACGGGGATAGTGAAGGACATGGATAACGGAAGCCTGGGATATCGAAGGATGGGGATAGTGAAGGACAGGGATAACGGAAGCCTGGGATAACGGAGGACGGGGATAGTGAAGGACAGGGATAACAGAAGCCTGGGATAATGGAGGACGGGGATAGTGAAGGACAGGGATAACGGAGGCCTGGGTTAATGAAGGACGGGGATAGTGAAGGACAGGGATAACGGAAGCCTGGGATATCGAAGGATGGGGATAGTGAAGGACAGGGATAACGGAAGCCTGGGATAACGGAGGACGGGGATAGTGAAGGACAGGGATAACGGAAGCCTGGGATAACGGAGGACGGTGATAGTGAAGGACAGGTATAACGGAGGCCTGGGATATCGGAGAATGGGGATAGTGAAGGACAGGGATAACGGAAGCCTGGGATAACGGAGGACGGGGATAGTGAAGGACAGGGATAATGGAGGCCTGGGATAGTGAAGGACAGGGATAATGGAGGCCTGGGATAATGGAGGATGGGGATAGTGAAGGACAGGGATAAGGTGCGTTCCTTGGATAAGACTGACGGGCGTCTCAGCCAATCAGGTAATCTGATTCTGGTAATCAGTAACCTGATTGGCTGAGCGTCATCGAGGGCGGGACGAGGGACATCGAGGGACAGTAGAAGCCAGAAAGGTAAGTGCCAGGGGGGAGGGCATTTTACTGGGCACAGTAGATACAATTAGGGGCACAGTGGCGACAATTGGGGGCACAGTGGTAACAATTGGGGGCACAGTGGTGACAATTGGGGGCAAAGTGGTGACAATTGGGGGCAAAGTTGTGACAATTGGGGGCACAGTGGTGACAATTGGGGGCACAGTGGTACAATTGGTCGCACAGTGGTGACAATTGAAGGCACAGTGGTGACAATTCGGGGCAAAGTGGTGACAATTGGGGGCAAAGTGGTGACAGTTGGGGGCACAGTGGTACAGTTGGTCGCACAGTGGTGTCAATTGGGGGCACAGTGGTACAATTGGTCGCACAGTGGTGTCAATTGGGGGCACAGTGGTGACAATTGATGGCACAGTGGTGACAATTAATGGCAAAGTGGTGACAATTGATGGCACAGTGGCTGCGTTTGATAGCATGGCACAGTGACTGCGTTTGATGGCATGGCACAGTGGTGACAATTTATGGCACAGTGGCTGCGTTTGATGGCATGGCACAGTGGTGACAATTGATGGCACAGTGGTTGCGTTTGATGGCATGGCACAGTGGTGACAATTTATGGCACGGTGGTTGGGTTTGATGGCATGGCACAGTGGTTGCGTTTGATGGCATGGCACAGTGGTGACAATTGATGGCACAGTGGCTGCGTTTGATGGCATGGCACAGTGGTGACAATTAATGGCATGGCACAGTGGTGACAATTGATGGCACGGTTGCTGCGTTTGATGGCATGGCACAGTGGTGACAATTGATGGCACGGTTGCTGCTTTTGATGGCATGGCACAGTGGTGACAATTGATGGGCACAGTGGCTGCGTTTGATGGGCACAGTGAGGCTGCAATTGTTTTTTTTTTTTCCGTTTGCGCCCCCCAAAAAATTTAGAGAACCAGCCGCCACTGGTCCCTGGTACAGCATGTTGTCCCTTATCACTGGTACAGCATGTTGTCCCTTATCACTGGTGCAGCATGTTGCCCCCTGTCCCTGGTGCAGCATGTTGCCCCCTGTCCCTGATACAGCATGTTGCCCCCTGTCACTGGTACAGCATGTTACACCTGATTGGGGTGTTCTCCCCACCTCATCCCTTTAAACCCGATCACATATGAATTACACGGGTTCTGAGGATTTAATGCAGATAAGACACCAAATGAGTTCAATTACCACCTTAATCAGCCACAGAACCTGTGTAATTAATGTGTTTGGTTTAAAGGGAGGTGGCGACCCTATCCCTCCGGTGTCGGCTCTGATTGTACCGCTGACATGGCTGTAATTTCCCCTCCCCCGTCACACACACAATAAAAGGGGCGGAGTCGTTGATTGCTTCAATACTTTATTGGAGGTGCAATAAAAGGCCTATGATAAGTAGTACATTGTGCTTTCATACTGCTAACAGCTCCCCCTCAAACTGCGCAAAAATAGAAGACCGCCAGGTGAGCCCTCCCGGGGGCCGGAGGGCCGGAATCCAAAAATCCCTCAAGAAAGAAATCGCCGCAAACCTCCAAACTAAACCGCCTGAAAAAAGACCCGGCTGAGGGACTATATACAGGAAGGCTGCCGGCGGCGTACAATGTCCCGTTCTCCGTACAAAATCCCGGAATTCCGTCATTTTTTATTCCATTTTTTTAAAATTTTTTTTTTTAAATCAATGAAAGAAGTGCAGAAATACCTGAAGAATTCGCCGCCCCTTCCTTGCCCGAGGCGCCTCTGGAGCAAAGCGGGCCTTTTCCCCCCGCCCCCGCTGACCTGTGCGTCATTGTACCTGGATACCAGATGGGAGTGCTGGCTGAGGGCCCCGCCTTGGAGGAACCGTCCAATGAGATTGGTCCCCGGTGCTCCGCGCACGCTCAGGCCGGGAAGGAGTGCCGAGGTTTATTTCATAGTCTTATTGGTAATATTTGTGCTGCGTTCACATTTTTTATCTTTTTATTCTTAATATTATCGTTGGATTAAACATTATCGCTATAGTAAGAGCAATACAAGTGCTAACTGTAAAAAGAGATGCGCATGGCTTTTCTGGAATACTATCAAACGCCCAAACTCTGGCTCTCTTGTCCATAAAATTACCTTTTTTTTCTTTTTTTTTTTTTTTTTTGTGAAAAATAAAAATGACTTCCAGTCACATCATCACCACCCATCGGCTTTATCTTGATGCAAAGATCCGTCTGGCACTAAAAGCTAGAATCATTTCCATTAAAAATTCAGAAGTAAGTTCTATGTTCCTATGTCTAAGTTGAGCTACTATGCAGGCAATGCATTACATGGAAGAGAAGAAAAGAAGAGAAAAAAGATGGCCGCTTTCCTGGCGAGGTGGACGGCGAGAGCCGCTCTGCCAGAGAAAGGGGAGCTCAGCACTGCATGTGTCCGGCCAGGGGGTCCCTGTACATGGGTGGCTTCTATTGCTAGATAGGTGATTAGATAAGGGGGTGCCCGTCCTTCCCGTCTGGGCTCTAAGGAGACCCTCCAGCTCCGAGGAGCCATTGAATGCAAAGATTCAGTAACAATAAGGTGGACATGATAACCATCAATCACCGAGCTATCAAACTGGGTCTCTGCTTGGACATTATGCACTAATATGTGTATTGAACAGTCAGTCCACCCAAGATGGTTATTGAAGAGTCAGTCCACCCAGGAGGGAGTCAACCCACCCAAAATGGATATTGAAGAGTCAGTCCACCCAAGATGGATATTGAAGAGTCAGTCCACCCAGGAGTCAACCCACCCAAAATGGATATTGAAGAGTCAGTCCACCCAAGATGGATATTGAAGAGTCAGTCCACCCAGGAGTCAACCCACCCAAAATGGATATTGAAGAGTCAGTCCACCCACCCAAGATGGATATTGAACAGTCAGTCGACCCAAGATGGTTATTGAAGAGTCAGTCCACCCAAGAGTCAACTCACCCAAAATGAATATTGAAGAGTCAGTCCACCCAAGATGGATATTGAAGAGTCAGTCCACCCAAGAGTCAACCCACCCAAAATGAATATTGAAGAGTCAGTCCACCCAAGATGGATATTGAAGAGTCAGTCCACCCAGGAGTCAACCCACCCAAAATGAATATTGAAGAGTCAGTCCACCCAAGATAGATATTGAAGAGTCAGTCCACCCAGGAGTCAACCCACCCAAAATGAATATTGAAGAGTCAGTCCACCCAAGATGGATATTGAAGAGTCAGTCCACCCAGGAGTCAACCCACCCAAAATGAATATTGAAGAGTCAGTCCACCCAAGATGGATATTGAAGAGTCAGTCCACCCAGGAGTCAACCCACCCAAAATGGATATTGAAGAGTCAGTCCACCCACCCAAGATGGATATTGAACAGTCAGTCAACCCAAGATGGTTATTGAAGAGTCAGTCCACCCAAGAGTCAACTCACCCAAAATGAATATTGAAGAGTCAGTCCACCCAAGATGGATATTGAAGAGTCAGTCCACCCAAGAGTCAACTCACCCAAAATGAATATTGAAGAGTCAGTCCACCCAAGATGGATATTGAAGAGTCAGTCCACCCATGAGTCAACCCACCCAAAATGGATATTGAAGAGTCAGTCCACCCACCCAAGATGGATATTGAAGAGTCAGTCCACCCGAGTTGGCCCACGCATAATGGATATTAAAGGGTCAGTCCAAGATGGATATTGAAGAGTCAGTCCACCCACCCAAGATGGATATTGAAGAGTCAGTCCACCAAAGATGGATATTAAAAAAAGAGTCAGTCCACCAAAGATGGATATTGAAGAGTCAGTCTCCCCAACCAAGATGGATATTGAAGCATCAGTCCACCCAGGAGTCAACCCACCCAAGATGGATATCCAAGAGTCAGTCTACCCAAGAGTCAGTCCACCCAAGAGTTGGCCCATCCATAATGGATATTGAAGGGTTAGTCCAAGATGGATATTGAAGAGTCAGTCCACCCACCCAAGATGGATTTTGAAGCATCAGTCCACCCAGGAGTCAACTCACCCAAGATGGATATTGAAGAGTCAGTCCACCCAAAAGTCAGTCCACCCAAGTTGGCCCACTCATAATGGATATTGAAGGGTCAGTCCAAGATGGATATTGAAGAGTCAGTCCACTAAAGATTGATATTAAAGAGTCAGTTCACCAAAGATGGATATTAAAGAGTCAGTCCACCCACCCAAGAAGGTTATTGAAGAGTCAGTCCACCCAGGAGGGAGTCAACCCACCCAAAATGGATAATTAAAGAGTCAGTCCACCCACCCAAGATGGTTATTGAAGAGACAGTCCACCCAGGAGTCAACCCACCCAAAATGGATATAGAAGAGTCAGTCCCCCCACCCAAGATGGATATTGAAGCGTAAGTCCACCCAGGAGTCAACCCACCCAAGATGGATATTGAAGGGTCAGTCCACCCAAGATGGTTATTGAAGAGTCAGTCCACCCAGGAGGTAGTCAACCCACCCAAAATGGATAATTAAAGAGTCAGTCCACCCACCCAAGATGGTTATTGAAGAGTCAGTCCACCTAGGAGTCAACCCACCCAAAATGGATATATAAGAGTCAGTCCCCCCACCCAAGATGGATATTGAAGCGTAAGTCCACCCAGGAGTCAACCCACCCAAGATGGATATTGAAGGGTCAGTCCACCAAAGAGTCAGTCTACCCAAGAGTCAGTCCATCCAAGAGTTGGCCTACCCATAATAGTTTATTGAAGGGTCAGTCCAAGATGGATTTTGAAGTGTCAGTTCACCCACGCAAGATAGATTTTGAAGAGTCAGTCCACCAAAGATGGATATTGAAGAGTCAGTCCAAGATGGATATTGAAAAGTCAGTCCACCCAAGAGTCAGGCTAATCCAAGATGGATGTTTTAGTTGTTTATTGGATGCTCGCTCTTTGGGACTGGTTGTGAAGTCTCTATCTTGAGTTCTCCAATCTTCACACCTGCCCTTGGGAAGGAGGGTGGTTTCTATCTTTTGGATTTTTAAAGCACAACTCAATAGAGGTCTTCAGACTTTGGTAGAGGTCTATAGGGGTTCCCACCCCACTTAAAATTAGGGTCCCAACACAATACTCACCTTCTCCTTGCTCCTGTGGTGCATCCCTCATCCTTCTCCAATCCTGGCTGCTGTTTCTCTTATGGGTTGCATGATGCCTAGCATCCTTCCCCCACCTTTGATGAGCCAAGGTTGTCAGACTATGCCCCTTGGGGAGCATGCATCATCCAATCATCTTGGATTTATGGAGGTGAATGATGCAGAGAATAGAGTCTGTGGTTACATGGCACCATTCTCTGCATCATTAAAGATCACCCACTGTGGCCACAACAAGAAGTCTGACTCTATGGAGTTTTTTTTTAAATAGCTCTCCCCTCTCCACTTAAATAAAAAGGGTCCCAACACCGTACTCACACCCATTCTCCAGCACCACAACCCTCATCCTCCTCTGGTCTTGGCTGCTGCTCCTCTTCTGGTTTTGCATGATGACCAGCATCATTTCCCCACCTCTAATGAGCCCAGGGTGTCAAAGACTTGCCCCCTTGGGGGGCGTTATCCAGTCATCAAAGATTCATATATGAATGATGCAGAGGACAGTCCATGTCATTACATGGCACCATCCTCTGTATTGTTAAAGACCACCCACCATTGCCACATAGAGAAGAGGGCCTTCAGAAGTCACAGACAGCTCCATAAAAAATAAGTAGGGGGTTCTTGTTGGGGACGGGCACTCTGGGGGTCAGCCAGAGTGAACAAGAAAGAGCCAGGAACTATGGGGTGGCAGGGAGACCTGACTAAACCTCAAAGAGTTTTAAGAAGCCACAGTAATAGGTCCACCTACCCCCAAAAAATCACACTGTCTGGGAATAAGGAGTCCACAGAGACTTTTACCCTCCCTCAGACCTCTACCAAATTTTCATTGGAAACCAAGAAGTGTGATGTCTGAAATTCAGATCTTCGCGCTGTCCGGTCACACCAGTCAGAGGTTCCTTAGCTATTCCGTATGCGGGATAAGGTTGTGCATTCTGCCACTTGGGTTCATCCCGTGGTAGGGAATAGCTTGGAGGTCAGCATAGTGTTTAGTCTTTTTGGGCTTAGGTTAAGAGTTCAGGTATGGTGAAGTGGGAGTTTTAGGATTTTCCCCACCTTGGTCTCCCATCACAGAGAATCCATGTACCCTTCCAGATGTGGGGGGGGGGGGGGGGGGGTCAGTAAACGTTGGTGAATATCTGAAAGGTTGAATTGTCTGAAGAGCTGATGATAAATTAGAAGTTTGAGGATGATGATTATAGTTTCCCTTTTCTTTGGCTCTACAAATAACAAGGATAATATGAAGAGAAGAGGACCTCCTCCATCCTATAGGATGCCACACATTTCAGAAAGGCAGGCCCGGTGTTTATGTATGGTTCACCTAAATTTGAATGAAAGTGCTATAGAATGTCATTTGTGGATAAACGGGGAATACGTGACACCATTGGAGGAGGATTAGGAGATAAGGGTCCAATCTTACTCTATGGCCCCACCAATATCCTTCTGTACTTTACAAGGGACACTTTTATTGTATCCGATGGGGTGATGGACTACATCTAAGGTAGTGTACAATCACTAATGGACTAATGGTCGGGTTAATGCTGGATTGTCCATCTTGGATCAAATGGAATGATTTATTGCATTAAGTTGCTGAACATTTGCATGGGGCCTGGGGATAAACCCCCGGCTGTAGGTTCCCTTCTCCCCAGGGAACATGCAGTGCTGAGCCAAAGAGTAATATTCCCCAAAACACAATATCATTCATTAAATCCCTGATACAAGAATAATTGAGGCAGTACCTGATTACTCAGAATCGCCACATCTCCTAGAAACAGCATGCATTAATTTGTGATTATTATTATTATTATTATTATTATTATTGCTTTACGTTAAGTATAGGATTCCTTGCAGGAATATATTGCAACTAAGCTCTAACATTTGGCAGACCCCCCAAAACCCTACAAAATTGGCATAGATTCAAAACTCTGGCATGCAAAACCCCCACAAAATAACATGACATGGATCAAAAATCCCAAAATCCATGTCCAGTCCCTAAGTTTTTTTTTTTTTTTTTGTCAAGTCATTTCTGATTTTTATTTATTTTTTACCATGTGACCATTTTCATTTTTTGCCTAAATTTAAAAATTTCGGAACAAAAAAAGTGACTTATGCTTTGGCATAGTTATAGAATACTGGGGAAGTCTATTAAGTTTAACCCAGACCTACAACTGGTCAGCACCCAAGGCCACCATCCACCTAGAGTGTTGGTCAGCCACTGACCTTCAACACAGGTCAACTCCTGAGGTTACATCTACCTATAGTGCTCAGTCACTGATCCTCTACCCAGATCAACTCCTGAGGTTACATCTACCCATAGTACTGCTCAGTCACTGACCCTTCATATCCAATACTGGTCGGATCCTAAGGCCACCACCTGTCTACAGTATTGGACAGTCACTGACCCTCTACCCAGATCAACTCCTGAGGTTACATCTACCTATAGTGCTCAGTCACTAATCCTCTACCCAGATCAACTCCTGAGGTTACATCTACCCATAGTACTACTCAGTCACTGACCCTTCATATCCAATACTGGTCAGATCCTAAGGCCACCACCTGTCTACAGTATTGGACAGTCACTGACCCTCTACCCAGATCAACTCCTGAGGTTACATCTACCTATAGTACTGGTCAGCCACTGACCTTCTACCCAGATCAACTCCTGAGGTTACATCTACTTATAGTACTGGTCAGTCACTGACCTTTCATATCCAATACTGGTCAGATCCTAAGGCCACCACCTGTCTACAGTATTGGTCAGTCACTGACCCTCTACCCAGATAAACTCCTGAGGTTACATCTACTTATAGTACTGGGCAGTCACTGACCTTTCATATCCAATACTGGTCGGATCCTAAGGCCACCACCTGTCTACAGTATTGGACAGTCACTGACCCTCTACCCAGATCAACTCCTGAGGTTACATCTACCTATAGTAGGAAAAGGGAGACTCCGCTCCAGGTGGGTCTACTAAGCAATCACAAACTCTTCAGGATACCAAGGGTGCCGGCAATGCACTAGGCATATTGTAAAGATTTCAAAAGGATGGACAGCCGCACTCCAAAAGAACTCTTGAGTTGTCTTTATTGATAAAAAACAGTAAAAAATGCACCACAAAGACACAGCAAAAATCGGGAAAAGGGACAGCCGACGTGTTTCACACTGATTCAGTGCTTAGCCATGACTATGGCTGTCTCTTTTCCCGATTTTTGCTGTGTCTTTGTGGTGCATTTTTTACTGTTTTTATCAATAAAGTCAACTCAAGAGTTATTTTGGAGTGTGGCTGTCCATCCTTTTGAAATCTTTACAATCTACCTATAGTACTGGTCAGTCACTGATCCTTCATATCCAATACTGCTCAGATCCTAAGGCCACCACCTGTCTACAGTATTGGACAGTCACTGACCTTCTACCCAGGTCAACTCCTGAGGTTACATCTACCCATAGTACTGGTCAGTCACTGATCCTTCATATCCAATACTGGTCAGATCCTAAGGCCACCACCTGCTTACAGTATTGGACAGCCACAACTCAAGGTTATATCTACCTATAGTACTGGTCAGTCACTGATCTTTCACATCCAATACTGTTCAGACTCCTGAAAGTTTTACAGAGGTCACAACCCATCTAGAATATTGATCACCTCCAGGCCTCCTACACTGGTTGACCTCAATGGTTACATCATTCTACAGTACTGGTTAGTCACTGACCCTTCAGAGCCAGTACTGGGCAGACCCCCGGGACACCCCATTTATAATATAGATAAGTCACTGCCCATCAAACCTAAAATACTGGTCAACCCCTGAGGTCACCATTTACCTAGAGTACTGGTCATTCACTGACCTCAAACACAGGTCAACTCCTGAGCTCACCACCTACCTACAGCATTGGTCAGTCACTGATGTTTCACATCTAATACCGGTTAGCCTCCAAGTCCACCACCCACCTAGAATATTGGACAGTCACTGACTTCCTACACAGGTCAACTCTTGAGTTTACCATCCTCTCAGGCCTCGTACACACGATGAGATATGTCCGCTCAAACTTGTCCGACGGACAGTTTAGAGCGGACATGTCTCATCGGATTTCGGTCCGATGGCGTGTACACACCATCGGATCAAAATCCCCGCCGGCAGACAGCGTGGTGACGCGGTGGTGACGTTGACGCCGCCACGTCACCGCTACGTCACCGCACCAGGAAGTAAACACTTCCGCGCGCATGCGTCGGATCCATTCACAGGATACGACGCATGTGCGGGAAGATATGTCCGCTGGTTTGCCGTACTAACCAGCGGACATACTTGACGGACAGGTTTGTTGCGGACAAATTTCAAAGCATGCCATCGGACCGAAATCCGATGAGACATGTCCGCCCTAATCTGTCCGTCGGACAAGTTTGAGCGGACATATCTCATCGTGTGTACGAGGCCTGAGAGGATGGTAAACTCAAGAGTTGACCTGCTTTCATGCTTTGAAATTTGTCCGATGGACAAACCTGTCCGCTAGCCCGTACACACGATCGGATTTGTCTGCTGAAACGGTCCATCGGACCGTTTTCAGTGGACAAATTTGATCGTGTGTACGCGGCCTCAGAGTACCTGTCCGTCACTGATCTTTCACTTCCAATACTTGTTATCCCCCAAGGCCTCCAAACTCCTAGAGTATTAGACAGTCACTGACTCCAAGAACTCCTACATGGGTTAACCCCTGCGGTCACCACCTCTCTAGAATATTGATGAGTTGCTGACCTCTAGGCTTCAACCCCGATGGTCAACATTTACCTACAGTACTGGTCAATAACTGACCTCTACACATTCAATACTGGCCAGCCACTGATGACACCCTCTATCTAGAGTATTGGTCACTGACCTCCAGACATCAACTACTGGTCAACCCTTGAGGCCACAACCCACCTACAATATTTGGTAAATTACTGACTTCCACACCTTCAATACAGGTCAGATTCTATATTTCAATTCAGCCAGTCACTGCCCAAAACTCTGTGGACAATCTTTGCACCCCCCCCCCCCCCCCATACCTATAATACTGGCCTTTCCAGACCTGTAAAACTGACCAATCACTGGTGTCCCCAACACCCGTCTACACACTCCCCACCCCTGTTGGCCTACTGTATGGGTTTATCATTGGCCCCTGCAGATCTGCAGGACTGGTCAATGAAGCATTCCTTTAATAATGGTCAATCATGGACAGTCTGACCAATAATTCCCAAAAGATTTTCAAGGAGATAATACTAGGTAGTCACTAACACTGTTTTCTGACATATGGTACTGGTCAACAACAGTCTTTACATCCCAATGACTCTCCAAATCCATAGACTATTACACTCATAAGTAATGACCTCAAAGCCTAACCAAACGCTGACCTAAGGACCGATATTCAAGACTCGGTTATCCAGTCTTCATCAGATATGACCCCCCACAGAAAGCAGCACATTTAAAGATTAAAGGAAAGCAATGGGAGCCAGTAAAACATCTGGTCACCATGCTATGGTTATAAATATGGATGGATTAATATGTTTATTGTTGAAAATGGAAAGTAACCTAGTTGCTGCCACTCGCATGCATTCCTGTGATTATATGGAGTCTTGCTGCTGTACATGCAATGTAGATTGAGGTCAACACCTCCAAACACTAAGAACTGAATAGTGAGAGGTCCAGGAGGAGACAAATCCCTGATGTAATATAATAGCCTTACCTTGAGTGTGCCATTCCCATGAACCACTGACTTCTGCTTTGCACCTCTGGTTGGATAGAGAGGTGGTCAGGTGACTCTAATGCCGCGTACACACATTCGGAAATTCCAACCAGAAAAGTTGTACGCTCCATCTGACTCCAACAAAAATTTGAGAGCTGGTTCTCAAATTTTCTCACAAGAAAAGTTCTTGTAGGAAATTCTGCTCATCTGTATGCAATTCCGACGCACAAAAAAACATGCATCAGAATTTGGTGTGACCGTGTGTACGCAACAGTTTGAGCCAACATTCCATCAGAAAAAATCCACGGTTTTCTTGTCGGATTTTCCCATCGTGTGTACAGGGCATTAGGCCACCTGGAAATTGTCTGTCTATACAAGCAGAGGAGGTAAGCAATGGAAGTCAATGATTACTAGGAATGTATTAGAACTGCTTGGACCGGTGATGTAACTGCCTCATTGTGAGAGGTAGCCATGACCCTACGATGGTGGGACAGAGGGGACAGATTGTCTGTGTGGAGGTAGAGGATTGCCATGGAGGACGTGGAGGATTGTCTTGGTGGAAGTAGAATAAATGAACATGGTGGAGCTTGGAGGTAGACTGACATGAAAGATGAGTAGGCTTGTACAATTCGAGGTAGACTGACACCAAGGAAATCCATGGTGATCCTGACGTAATGAAACAAATATCTTCATTTATTGGTAAAATGATGATGTATTCAGGGATCAGGCTTCGAATAGGATCCCAATTATCCCCCAACAACAAAAATGTTTACCAATAAAGAAGGATTTCTACTCTAGCGTATATAAACTCAAGAACAAAAATGTAATATATTTCAGCTTAGAAATCCTTAGATGTGGTGGCTGCATTTGTTTTCTCTTTTTAGACTCATACACACGACCAGTTTTCCCATCGGGGGAAAACTGCCATGACAGCTTTTTGGCCGGGAATCCCGGTCGTGTGTACAGGGCTTAAGGCTTTTTTCTTTTATTTTCCCTGGTGATCATCAGGGCAGTCTTAATAGCATCATGGCCCCCTACCAGCCTGCCCCATTAGAATAAAAAGCAGCAGCAATAGTAAGATGATCTGCCTCTGGAATTCTTCCTTAACCTCTGGAAGAGCACCAAAATGTCGCAGGTAGAAGGGGTAGAAATGTCATTCTAATTGTAGATTTCTCCCTGTGACGGTCTGCTGCTGTGCCTGCAACCCAGATTCTGGGACATGGCCATCCTGGGACAGCTTAGTAAATCATGACTACTAGCCCAGCAAATCCAGGACAGTTGGCAAGTATGATATACTGCAACATTATCATGGGGCCAACATGCACCTGGGTAGTGCCCAGGGGTGCCCATGACTTAAGACAGCCCTTGTGATCCTGCCAGTCACACACTTACTGTACTATGATGACAAAAATCAATTATCTGTATCATAGGCGTGTGCGCACAGGGTGTGCCAGGTGTGCCCAGGCACACCCTAATCACCCTGTGTAGCATAGATTCCCACTACTGCCCTAGTATCCCTTCCATCCGCACTGCTGCTGGCTTCCCTCCTCTCCTGGGGGCTGATGCTGCAGGATGTTTTAGGATGAATGGGGGTAAGGGGCCAGTAAATATGTAATTTACTGACCGCTTCCCTTTCTGAAGGAACACAGTGAGCGATCGGTAGTGTATGTTTGAGCTTTGGGGTGCACACCCTAATGCAATAGGCTGCGCACACCTATGATCTGTATCTATGGAGGAAACCATGGTGGTCAACCAGGCAGAACTCCAAATTCATCTAATTTGTTCTTCTTCACATGGTGTGTGTGTGTAGAAATTTGTATTTTTGTAGATGGGAAAGAACATTGGTTGTGCTTTAAATGTAGCTCACATGAAAATAACAAGGATGCAACATTTCTGGCAGGATCAACCAGTATTTTTTGTCCTTGGTTCTTGGTCTGGAAAAAAGGAAAATGAATACAGCCACCACACCTAAGTACTGGTAAGTGCCAATATATGAAATGTCTTGGGTTTAGTTGTAATTCTTCTGTAACCCTCACAGACTGATCATGAGTACTGGTCAGAAATGAATGTCCTACACTTGGCCTTCAGTCAACCTATAGAGCAGCCATTCTCAACCAAGGTTCCCCCATAGGTTGCCGGAGGTTCCATGAGTTGTGGTTGATTGTCCCACCATTATGATGGTGCCTGCAAAGTTCCTGGGCCAACATCATTTGGCAAAGTCAGCAGCATGACACAAATGATATTTTACAATGTCTGCAAGGGACCCCTATGGGCATTTTTCCCATTGGCTCCCAATGAATTGATTTTAGTAAGGGTTCCTCAAGACCTGAAAATAGGGGTTCCTCTGGGGGGGAAAGGGTTGAGAAAGGTTGCCCTAGAGAGTCAAACTTGTGTTCATATCTCTATGTGTTTCTAACTCTAAATGGAGTTATTGGGCCAGATTCAGATAGCCTTTATGTTTGCAAATCTATAGATACGCAGCGTAAAGTCTATTCTGAGCCGGCGTATCTTTTTTCTGTATTCAGAAAACAAGATACGCCGGAATTCTGCTAATATACGAGCGGCGTAAGTCACTTACACCGTCTTATATTAGTTGCATATTTACGCTGGCCGCTATGTGGCGCTTACGTCGTTTTATGCGTAAAATATGCAAATTAGCTTGTTACGCCAATTCACAAACGTACTTGCGGCCGGGCGTCGTATTTTACGTCGTTTGCGTAAGCGTTAGTCTGGCGTAAAGTTACTCCTGCTATAGCAGGCACAGCCAATGTTAAGTATGGACGTCGGGACATCGTCGAATTGTACGTCGGTTACGTCTCTTGCGTAAATCGTTCGGGAATGGGGCTCGACGTTAGTTACGTTCACGTCGTTTATATTGACAACTAGCAACCTGATTTCGCGCATGCGCACTGGGATACGTCTATAGACGGGGCATGCGCCGTTCAGAAAAACGTCACTAACGTGGGGTTATGATTCATTTACATTAATCACGCCCCCATCTTCCACATTTGAATGGCGCGGCCTTGCATTGCCACAGTTACACTACGCACCCGTAACTTACGGCGTAAGTAGTTTCTGAATAAGGAACCAGCCACTGATAGTTACAGTGGCGTAGTGTATCTGAGATACGCTACGCCTGCCTATAGATAGGCAGAGCTATCTGAATCTGGCCCATTGTGTTTCCACCAATAGACTTCAATGAACGCACCCCCAGGGTGTAAAACACGGATATCCAAGAATGGAATGGAATACAGTACATAGACAGGGGCCTATAATAAGAAGACACCCCAAACTGTGCTGTGACTTACGTTTTTCTAATGGATATTTGAGAAAGGTGGGTCTTGATCAACATGACTGAGAACATCAGCAAAGCTTTGGGATACAGAACCTAAAGCTCTGCCTGGTATAATGTGGATCTCCACCAAGGACTTGGTATACCTGGATGGACAGCTATGAAAATATGGGGCTCCAACCTAGGTGGACAACTATGGAAATAGGGGGCTCCAACCTAGATGGACATCTATGGAAATAGGGGGCTCCAATCTAGGTGGACAGCAATGGAAATAGGGGGCCTTCAACCTAGATGAACAACTATGGAAATATGGAGCTCCAACCTAGATGGACAGCTATGGTATAAGGGCCTCCAACCTACATTGACAGCTATGGAAATATGGAGCTCCAACCTAGATTGACAGCTATGGAAATAGGGGGCTCCAACCTAGATGGACAACTATGGAAATATGGAGCTCCAACCTAGATTGACAGCTATGGAAATATGGAGCTCCAACCTAGATTGGCAGCTATGGAAATATGGAGCTCCAACCTAGATTGACAGCTATGGAAATAGGGGGCTCCAACCTAGATTGACAGCTATGGAAATAGGGGGCTCCAACATAGATTGACAGCTATGGAAATATGGAGCTCCAACCTAGATTGACAGCTATGGAAATAGGGGGCTCCAACCTAGATTGACAGCTATGGAAATAGGGGGCTCCAACCTAGATGGACAACTATGGAAATATGGAGCTCCAACCTAGATTGACAGCTATGGAAATATGGAGCTCCAACCTAGATTGACAGCTATGGAAATAGGGGGCTCCAACCTAGATGGACAGCTATGGTATAGGGGCCTCCAACCCAGATGGACAGCTATGGAAATAGGGGGCTCCAGCCCAGATGGACAGCTATGGAAATAGGGGGCTCCAACCCAGATAGACAGCTATGGAAATAGGGGGCTCCAACCCAGATGGACAGCTATGGAAATAGGGGGCTCCAACCCAGATAGACAGCTATGGAAATAGGGGGCTCCAGCCCAGATGGACAGCTATGGAAATAGGGGGCTCCAACCCAGATGGACAGCTATGGAAATAGGGGGCTCCAACCCAGATAGACAGCTATGGAAATAGGGGGCTCCAGCCCAGATGAACAGCTATGGAAATAGGGGGCTCCAACCCAGATGGACAGCTATGGAAATAGGGGGCTCCAGCAATGTAATCAGAAAACCTGGATGTCATGTAAAAGATTGGCAACTGGATCTCCACATATATATGGCCTCTATCATAAACTGGTTTACATGAACTTTGAGCTGTCCTCCAACATCTCTAGAGTTGGACCTCCACCAATAACATTGACGTGTGTGTGTTCTATGTGGGGATGGATATGACTGTGTCTCCTCCTTTCTGATTTGTACAGTTATGAGTGACAATATGTAATGGAGAAAGAAGAACCAGACTTGTATAGTGCCAACAGCATAAGATTCCCACTAAAAAACTATTGTTCAGACATCTCATTGGTACAATCACTTAATGGGTCAACGTAATGCTGCTCTAGACAAGCTCCTCAGTGACTAATAACGAGGAGGTGTCCAGTGTGTGCGTTAAAAATAAATAGAATTGTATATAATATGTACAAGACACAACTGGGCCCACGGGCCAGCGGTAGTCATGTGACTCAACTATAAAAAACCCTCCGCTCCATCCCCGATCTACAACTACTGGAGTGAGATCCTTATTGCTCCTTAGACTTCCATTTTATTCCTCCGTATCTCGTACTACCCATTTGTCTTATTGCTGCGGGTAGCATATTTACGTGAGTTGGGATGAATGCTTTGTCTTAATTCTGATATCCCACATGGGAAAATAAAACCTAGCAATGGAAGTAAATGCTGAAAACACACGTTTGTTCAACCCTACAAAACGGGGATCTTCCAGACCACCTAATGAAGGCCTCTGAACCGCCTATCCCCCCCCCCACCCTAAAAACATGAATAGCACATCATACCCTGCCCTGCCCCTTTCCTAGCTTCCATGACTGATCGTTTATAATTAAAAATGATTGGATAAATGATAAGCAAATATTAATCATAAGGGTCCTGTGCATGACTTTGTAAAACAATTGCTTGCGATTTCTCCACGTGAGAAGTTTCCACCAGCCTTGGAAGAACATTGGAAGAAAACCAACTTGTGGAATAAGAGGAAAGACCATCATCCAATCCACATGAAGAAGGGGCGGGAGTGGGCAGCATCAGATCTGGCACATGGCCACTGAAAGGGGAAAAGGATGCCGGGACAAGCGAGCGACCAGAAGATGCCGTATCGATGAGTGTGGAATGGTGACGGTGACGATACCACCCTCAATCTTCCATTGGGCTGAGCGGAGGCGCTACCCCCTTGAAGCAGGCCGACTCGTAGTGTTTGTTGAGATATGACTTGAGTGCGAAGGTCTTGCTGCATCGTTTGCACTTGTAGTGTTTGAAGGCGGAGTGTGTCTGCATGTGCGCGCGGAGGTTGGAGCGGTCGGCAAAGGCTTTTCCACAATGGGCGCAACCAAAGGGCTTCTCCCCGGTGTGGGATCTCATATGGCCCTGGAGAAGCCACGGTCGGCTGAAGGCTTTGCCGCACGTGTCACACTTGTGCTTGAGGTCATGTGTGAGGAGATGCATGGCCATGGCCGGCATGGACACGTATACTTTGCCGCAGGTGGGGCACTTCTTGGCGAGCTTACTATCCAGACTGCGGTGAGTCTGCTTGTGCCTGCTTAAATTGGAAGACGTGGCGTAACTCTTCCCGCACTCGCTACAGCTGTGCCTCTGGATGGAACGCCCCGCAGCCAAAACCTTGCGACGTGACCGCCCATCGGTGATGAAGAAGGCATCCACTGAGTAACCCTCGCTGACCGCTGTGTCTCCATTGATGTACCCCTCGGTAATCTCCGAGCGCGGGCTGTCCGGTGCTTCTGAGTCAGGAGCTCCGTATTCACTGTGCACTGCTGTATAAAGGGTGTCTGGAGAGGGGACCTTAATAGCCCCATCGCTGTCCCCGTCATATACGGAGGGGGTAATATATTCAGTGATGTAACCTGGAAGAGAAAATGACATGAGGGTCATTACAGAAAAACAAGTATTACTGGACATCATTATAGATCTTTTGCCCCTCCTCTACCATCCCTACAGGACATCATTATATATATCCTTCTCCCCTCCCCCACAATCCCTACAGGACATCATTATATAGATCCTTCTCCCCTCCCCACCATCCCTACAGGACATCATTATATAGATCCTTCTCCCCTCCCCACCATCCCTACAGGACATCATTATATAGATCCTTCTCCCCTCCCCCACCATCCCTACAGGACATCATTGTTAGATCATTCAACCCCCCCCCCCACCTAAACATCATTAGGGCCCTTTCACACGGAGCGGTCCGTTTTGCGGTCCGCTCCGTGTGTCCGTCGGCTCAGCGGGGGGTCTCCGCTGAGCTGTCGGGCGGACAGGGCGGTCCCCGCACACTATGCAGGGACCGCCCTGTCTCTCCTCCGCTCTCCCCTATGGGGAATCGGATGGAAACGGACCGTCTGTCCGTTTGCATCCGATCCGTTCCACCGGACGGAAGAAAAATAGGATATTCTTCCGTCCGAAAAAACGGATGCGGATCTTGCGGATGTTAGCGGATGCATCATCCGCTAACGGATCCGCTCCCATAGGGGCCCATTACAAGTCCGTTAACGGACTTGTAATTAGCGGACCGTTCGTCTGCTAGTGTGAAAGGGCCCTTATTAGATTGTTCTCCCCTCCCCCACCACCCCCCTACTGGACACACGCACCTCCACCTTACAGATATCCAAGAATCTAATGTAAGGGCCATTCTCACTGATCACCAATGTAAGGAGCATTCTTCTCACTGATCACCAATGTAAGGGACATTCTTCTCACTGATCACCAATGTAAGGGACATTCTTCCCACTGATCACCAATGTAAGGGACATTCTTCCCACTGATCACCAATGTAAGGAACATTCTTCCCACTGATCACCAATGTAAGGGACATTCTTCTCACTGATCACCAATGTAAGGGACATTCTTCCCTCTGATCACCAATGTAAGGGACATTCTTCCCACTGATCACCAATGTAAGGAACATTCTTCCCACTGATCACCAATGTAAGGGACATTCTTCTCACTGATCACCAATGTAAGGGACATTCTTCCCACTGATCACCAATGTAAGGGACATTCTTCTCACTGATCACCAATGTAAGGGACATTCTTCCCACTGATCACCAATGTAAGGGACATTCTTCCCACTGATCACCAATGTAAGGGACATTCTTCTCACTGATCACCAATGTAAGGGACATTCTTCCCACTGATCACCAATGTAAGGGACATTCTTCCCACTGATCACCAATGTAAGGGACATTCTTCTCACTGATCACCAATGTAAGGGACATTCTTCTCACTGATCACCAATGTAAGGGACATTCTTCTCACTGATCACCAATGTAAGGGACATTCTTCCCACTGATCACCAATGTAAGGGACATTCTTCTCACTGATCACCAATGTAAGAGACATTCTTCTCACTGATCACCAATGTAAGGGACATTCTTCTCACTGATCACCAATGTAAGGGACATTCTTCCCACTGATCACCAATGTAAGGAACATTCTTCTCACTGATCACCAATGTAAGAGACATTCTTCTCACTGATCACCAATGTAAGGGACATTCTTCTCACTGATCACCAATGTAAGGAACATTCTTCTCACTGATCACCAATGTAAGGGACATTCTTCTCACTGATCACCAATGTAAGGAACATTCTTCCCACTGATCACCAATGTAAGGAACATTCTTCTCACTGATCACCAATGTAAGGAACATTCTTCTCACTGATCACCAATGTAAGGAACATTCTTCCCACTGATCACCAATGTAAGGAACATTCTTCTCACTGATCACCAATGTAAGGAGCATTCTTCTCACTGATCACCAATGTAAGGAACATTCTTCTCACTGATCACCAATGTAAGGAACATTCTTCTCACTGATCACCAATGTAAGGGACATTCTTCTCACTGATCACCAATGTAAGAGACATTCTTCCCACTGATCACCAGTGTAAGGAACATTCTTCTCACTGATCACCAATGTAAGAGACATTCTTCCCACTGATCACCAATGTAAGGTTTTATTAGTGTTCCCTAAGACAATTATTTCAAAGGACCCTCCTTCTGCTTGGAAGGAGACACTTTACAGACTGTATTACCTCCTCAACTATCACCCCCTCCTCCACTATCACTCCTTCCTCCACTATCACCCCCTCCTCCACTATCACCCCCTCCTCCACTATCACTCCTTCCTCCACTATCACCCCCTCCTCCACTATGACCCCCTCCTCCACTATCACCCCCTCCTCCACTATCAACCGCAATAGAGAAAGTCTTCAGATGGGGTAGTTTTTTCAGGCTAAAGACTTTGGGCCAGATTCTCAGACGAGTTACGTCGGTGTATCTCGAGATACGCCGTGTAACTTCTGAGAAGCGCCGGCGTATCTATTTTCTGTATTCAGAAAACAAGATACGCCGGAATTTTGCTTAGATACGAAGCGGCGTAAGTCTCTTACGCCGTCGTATCTGAGTTGCATATTTACGCTTGCCGCTAGGTGGCGCTTCCATCGATTTACGTGTCAAATATGCAAATGAGCTAGATACGCAGATTCACGGATTTTACATTGTTTGTGTAAGCGTAAATGTACCCCTGCTATATGAGGCGTAACTTTGCGTAGGTGAGGCGTACGCAATGTTAAGTATGGACGTCGGGTCAGCGTCAAATTTTCTGTCATTTACGTCGTTTGCATAAATCGTTCAGGAATAGTTACGTTCACGTCGAAACCAATGAGGATTTGCGGCGTAATTTGGAGCATGCGCACTGGCATTCGCAGTTCGAAAAAAGCGTCAAATACGTGGGGTCACGAATAATTTCCATAAAACACGCCCACCTCATCCACATTTTAATTACCCGGGCTTACGCCAGCCCATTTACACTACGCCGCCATAACTTAGGACGCAAGTACTTTGAGAATACTGCACTTGCATCCAATACGATACGCTACGCCCTGCTCGAGGATAGGCCAATCTACGAGAATCTGGCCCTTTTTCTGCAGGTACAGAAAAGACATGTTGATCCTGCTAGAAACCAGCATTCATGTAACTTCCTGTGGACTGAAATCCCAAATAATAAATAAATCAGCTCCTGTATCTGCTGAGAACTAGATGAGAAGATGGGGAAGTGTTCTGCGGTCCTGCCCTAGGGTGACAACGCTGCTTCTCCACAGATACACTACACCGAGTGAGCATTGTCACCCTAAGGCAACAAGTGTGTTACTGGCAGGATCACCAATAAAAAAGGGAAAAAAGCCTGAATAAGAGAGAACTAATGCGGTCATCACATGGAAGGACTGCTAGGATGAAATACACAATCAACTACAAAAGGCTATAAAATGTGAAAGTAGAAAAGTCCATCCCCTGTGACAGTGCGAGGCCCTGTGAGAATGTAGGAGGAAATGAGGCGTAATGTGAGGTTCTAGACGATTGTTTCTGAGCGGAGATAGCCATGTTTTTGCCTTTCTCTGAATTTTGTAAACCTGGATTGGGACCTGGAGCTTGAGGGCTCTGAAGTGCATTGGGTGGGACAGAATCTTCAATAATGTGTCTGGATTTTACTAGATCCGGGCAGCGTGCAGGGTCGTTATATGCTCAAGCCTGAGGATAGCTCAGAGATCCCAGTGTGGGAAACAAAAGGTCTCACCTAGGGGTCAGAGGTGCCTCAGCCAGGAGACAAGAGACAGGAGGTCTCACCAAGTGGTCAGAGGTGCCCCAGCCAGGAGACAATAGACAGGAGGTCTCACCTAGGGGTCAGAGGTGCCCCAGCCAGGAGACAATAGACAGGAGGTCTAGCCTATGGGTCAGAAGAGTCCCAGCCAGGAGTCAAGAGACAGGAGGTCTCGCCCATGGGTCAGAAGAGTCCCAGCCAGGAGTCAAGAGACAGGAGGTCTTACCAAGAGCTCAGAGGTGCCCCAGCCAGGAGTCAAGAGATAGGAGGTCTCACCCAGGGCTCAGAGGTGCCTCAGCCAGGAGTCAAGAGACAGGAGGTCTCACCTAGAGGTCAGAGGAGCCCCAGCCAGGAGTCAAGAGACAGGAGGTCTCACCCAGGGCTCAGAGGTGCCCCAGCCAGAAGTCAAGAGACAGGAGGTCTCACCTAGAGGTCAGAGGAGCCCCAGCCAGGAGTCAAGAGACAGGAGGTCTAATTTAGGGCTCAGAGGTGCCCCAGCCAAGAGTCAAGAGACAGGAGGTCTCACCTAGAGGTCAGAGGAGCCCCAGCCAGGAGTCAAGAGACAGGAGGTCTCACCCAGGGGTCAGAGGTGCCCCAGCCAGGAGTCAAGAGACAGGAGGTCTCACCCAGGGATCAGAGGAGCACCAACCAGGAGGTCTCACCCAGGGGTCAGAGGATCCCCAGCCAGGAGTCAAAAGACAGGAAATGTTAACCAGGGGTCAGAGGAGCCCCAGCCAGAAGTCAAGAGAGAGGAGGTCTCACCTAGGACTCAGAGGAGCCCCAGTCAAGGGTCAAGAGACAGGAGGTCTCACCAAGGGGTCAGAGGTGCCCCAGAGGAGCACCAGCCAAGGGTCAATAGACAGGAGGTCTCACCAAGGGGTCAGAGGTGACCCAGCCAGGAGTCAAAAGACAGGAAATGTTACCCAGGGATTAGAGGAGCCCCAGCCAGAAGTCAAGAGAGAGTAGGTCTAACCTAGGACTCAGAGGAGCCCCAGTCAAGGGTCAAGAGACAGGAGGTCTCACCAAGGGGTCAGAGGTGCCCCAGAGGAACCCCAGCCAAGGGTCAAGAGACAGGAGGTCTCACCAAGGGGTCAGAGGAGCCCCAGCCAAGGGTCAAGAGACAGGAGGTCTCACCAAGGGGTCAGAGGTGCCCCAGCCAGGAGTCACGAGACAGGAGGTGTGACCCAAGGGTCAGAGGAGCCCCAGACAGAAGTTGGGCGGCAGAAGGTCTCATCTAGAGGTCAGAAAAGTCATCTCAGATGGTTGGTGGTCATCTCAGATGGTTGGTGGTCATCTCAGATGGTTGGTGGTCGGTCATCTCAGATGATTGGTGGCCATCTCAGATGGTTGGTGGTCATCTCAGATGGTTGGTGGTCGGTCATCTCAGATGATTGGTGACCATCTCAGATGGTTGGTGGCCATCTCCAATGATTGGTGGTCATCTCAGTAAATATTCCTGGTTGGTGGCCATCTTTGAAGCCATAGACATGAACTCCTTTGAGTTGTTTCTCCCGTACCCTACCAACCCGAGGTGCGCAGTATAACCTAGACCCAGATCGTGCGTTGTGCTCCTCTCTGGGGACAGTTCTGGGACTCATCCTATCATTGTTACAGACTTGTGATGTCCCTGTGTGCTCAATGACCTTAATGACGTCCTTCCTGCCTAGATGATGAATTCTACAGACCCT
Source organism: Rana kukunoris (assembly GCA_029574335.1). NCBI lineage: Eukaryota > Metazoa > Chordata > Amphibia > Anura > Ranidae > Rana > Rana kukunoris. The sequence goes on from JAJQKJ010001575.1 coordinate 106,309, forward strand.
GCTGTGTAGACATGACAACCCCAACTATGGACAAGTAAAATAATAATAATAAAAAAACCTGTGGATGAGCTGAAAATAGTTCTGGCTGCATTGCAGTAATGGAGAGCCTCCCACATGGATGCTATGGGCCAATGTATGGCGGTATAATCCGTAATGGGAGGATAGACATGGAGGGGGCTCCATGTGACAGAAGCACTGCTCAGAATTTTATTTGGCTGAACATTCTGTACGGTATCCATACATTTTTGGCCGGTGTTACGCACCTTTATGTAACAGACTCAGTACTGCCCCCTTGTGCCCTCTCTCAGCAGATGTTGCCCCCCCCCCCTCGTTTCCTCAGTCTTTCTGCTGCTTCTCGATTTCCCTCACCTCAGCAGATTCTCTCCGCCGCGTACCCTACCGCTCTTCTCACTGGTGCCTCCTTCATCCCACCACTAGTTTCATGACCCACTTCTGTATACACCCCCCAGATGTGATGAGGGGGTGCACTGTGTGTGATATCCGCGTGTGCTGCCAATCTGCAGAGCAGAGTAGAGGATTCCTCCGCATAGCAGAGGGCAATCAGGACACACACAGGCAACAGCCGGGGAAGGGGTGACCTTGGCACTGGGGGGGGGGGGGGGGTAGGAAGAGCAGCTGCCGGCTGTGGAGTTGAGTTAAGCCCTGTTGCTTGCCTTGGCCTCCATCTTTGTTCCTTCTTCATAAAAACCACAAAACAAAATACCTCTCCCCCTTTTCTATTTCCCCCCAGCATGGGGGTGGTGGAGGGGGGCTCGGGGCCGGGATCTGAGTCGTGATGTGATCTCGGCATCCCGCCGGCCAAAAACAGGTTACATTTTGTTCTGCAATGCCCAAATCTGCGCAATCAGCGAATTTCCCAAAATAGCATCTCGCCTGGCTCTCTTTTTTTTTTTTACTCCAAAACAATGAAATTCCAGCAGTTCTGAGCCCCCCTCTCCCCTCCTCCGCCTCCCTCCCTCCCTCCCTCCTCTCCCTCCGGAATATCTCAAGGTCAGAGGCAGAATGGTGGGACCCCCCATGTCCATGCACAGGGACTGGGATATTGGTCAGGAAGTCATTTGATGTGATTATTCCCCATTATAATTAGGGGAAGGATCCGGCTCACACCCCCCCCCCGCCCCCCCATACACACTCACTCCCGGTGCCCTTGAATAGATGCAGATAGCAGGGGCTGCAGATAATATTCTCCCCCCACCTTCTGCTCTCCCAGCTGCCGTTCTCCCCAAGCTCTAAATATAGTTCTGCATTCAAACGCAGGCCAAAGATCCGCTGCAGAGCATTCTGTGTATATGTCAGAGGCTGCAGAGCATTTTGTGTATATGTCAGAGGCTGCAGAGCATTCTGTGTATATGTCAGAGGCTGCAGAGCATTTTGTGTATATGTCAGAGGCTGCAGAGCATTTTGTGTATATGTCAGAGGCTGCAGAGCAGTCTGTGTATATGTCAGAGGCTGCAGAGCATTCTGTGTATATGTCAGAGGCTGCAGAGCATTTTGTGTATATGTCAGAGGCTGCAGAGCAGTTTGTGTATATGTCAGATGCTGCAGAGCATTCTGTGTATATGTCAGAGGCTGCAGAGCATTTTGTGTATATGTCAGAGGCTGCAGAGCATTCTGTGTATATGCCAGAGGCTGCAGAGCATTCTGTGTATATGTCAGAGGCTGCAGAGCATTCTGTGTATATGTCAGAGGCTGCAGAGCATTCTGTGTATATGTCAGAGGCTGCAGAGCATTCTGTGTATATGCCAGAGGCTGCAGAGCATTATGTGTATATGTCAGAGGCTGCAGAGCATTGTGTGTATATGCCAGAGGCTGCAGAGCATTGTGTGTATATGCCAGAGGCTGCAGAGCATTCTTTGTATATGTCAGAGGCTGCAGAGCATTTTGTGTATATGTCAGAGGCTGCAGAGCATTCTCCATATAGGTGACCCAAGTCTAAGTCAGAGCATTCTATGTATCGGTGACCCATTGCAGAGCATTCTATGTATAGGTGACCCATTGCAGAGCATTCTATGTATAGGTGACCCATGGCAGAGCATTCTATGCATAGGTGACCCATGGCAGAGCATTCTATGTATAGGTGACCCATTGCAGAGCATTCTATGTATAGGTGACCCATGGCAGAGCATTCTATGTATGAAGAATTCATACATGGCAGAGCATTTTATGTATAGGTGACCATAGCAGAGCATTCTATGTATAGGTGACCCATGGCAGAGCGTTCTCCATATAGGTGACCCATATCAGAGCATTCTATGTTTGCGAACTCATTGCAAAGCATTCTATGTATAGGTGACCCATGGCAGAGCATTATAAGTATGAAGAATTCATACATGGCAGAGCATTGGCAGAGCATTCTATGAATAGGTGACCCATGGCAGAGCATTCTATGTATAGGTGACCCATAGCAGAGCATTCTATGTATAGGTGACCCATGGTAGAGCATTCTATGTATAGGTGACCATAGCAAAGCATTCTATGTATAGGCGACCCAGTGCAGAGCATTAAATGTATAGGTGACCCATAGTAGAGCATTCTATGTATAGGTGACCCATAGTAGAGCATTCTATGTATAGGTGACCCATGGTAGAGCATTCTATGTATAGGTGACCATAGCAAAGCATTCTATGTATAGGCGACCCAGTGCAGAGCATTCTATGTATAGGTGACCCATAGTAGAGCATTCTATGTATAGGTGACCCATGGTAGAGCATTCTATGTATAGGTGACCATAGCAAAGCATTCTATGTATAGGCGACCCAGTGCAGAGCATTCTATGTATAGGTGACCCATAGTAGAGCATTCTATGTATAGGTGACCCATTGCAGAGCATTCTATGTATAGGTGACCCATAGTAGAGCATTCTATGTATAGGTGACCCATTGCAGAGCATTCTATGTATAGGTGACCTATAAGAGAGCATTCTCTCTATACGCGACCCATGGCAGAGCATTTTTTTTATAGGTACCCCCATGGCAAAGTACTCTCTGTACAGGTGGCCCATAGCAGAGCACTTTGTGTACAGGTGGCCCATGGCGGAGCACTTTGTGTACAGGTGGCCCATAGCAGAGCACTTTGTGTACAGGTGGCCCATGGCGGAGCACTTTGTGTACAGGTGGCCCATGGCGGAGCACTTTGTGTACAGGTGGCCCATGGCGGAGCACTTTGTGTACAGGTGGCCCATAGTAGAGCACGTTGTGTACTGGTGGCCCATGGTGGAGCATTATATGTGTGGTGGTGGAACACTGCGGAGGACTGTCGATTTTTGGATGTGTCAGGGATTGCAGGGCACTGCGTGTGTTTGCAGCACATGGCGTGTGGATCCCGGGACATGCTGCAGTCAGCTGTTTGCTGGGTACTGCAGAGCTGTGTCCTCACATGTGCAGTGCGGGGACTTTAGGGACATAAGTGATCAGCACTGTTGGGTACAGTGGGGACTACTTGCCAACATCGGTCTAATGTGCGACAGTCCATAATGACCAATCAGTGTTGGCGGGCCTAGGGGGAGACCAACTAATGAGAGCACAACTGGTGCTCAGGGTCACTGCTGCTCCAAGGGGATGACCCCCAATTATCGCCACATGGGATAAAAGCTGCGTCAGATATCTGCCCCCCCCCCCCCCTGCCCATGGCCCCGCTGTGTGATCTCATGCTCATTATGTGTGTGAACTCGAATTACCCCTTTGCTGTGTATGTGTCATGGGGTGTTGGGTTGGGTTCTCCTCTACAAGTCTTGGCCTTACTAGGTAACATACATGAAGAGCCATGTGCCCTGTGAGGGTTATGTAATTTACGGACCTCCAGCTGTTGCGAAACTACAAGTCTTATCATGCCCCTGCATCTGTGTGTCATGCTTGTGGCTGTCAGAGTCTTGCTATGCCTCATGGGACTTGTAGTTCTGCAACAGCTGGAGGTCCGCTAATTGCATATCCCTGGTTTATAGGGTCTAGGGGGTGGAGATGGAGCTCACCTTTGTCGGAGATATGTGCAGTGAAGTCTGACCGATGCCTGACATAAGCACTCTCGCTGTCAGTCGAGCAGAAGCCGTCCTTTACCTTTTTCACCAGAAAGGACCTTGGCATTGTTCCTCTTCCCCTCCAGAGGTGAAAGGTCGGAGCAGGGTCAGGGAGGAGGAGGAGGAGGAGATGGTTATGGAAGTGAAAAGAAGAATGAAGAAAGATACTGAAGGAGGGACATCAACTGCAGTTCTCCTCCACGCTCCCCGCAACGGGACACCAAATGTTCTGTTGGGTCAGAGAGATGGAACCAGTGGAGGGAAAGGGGTAGAGTCCCAGCCCTCAGAATAAGGAGAACCTCTGCTGGGCACCATCAGGTCTCTGGAGGTCGGCACTGCACAGAAGTCTGGATGTTTCCCCAGATACCAGCAGGAGCTTGGGTGGTCCCCCAGATTCTGCCACAGGACAGTAAGTTGGATAGTCCCCAAAATTCCAGCACTGGAAAGCAAACCAGAGGACCCTCTAGATTTAGGCACTGGACAGGAGCTTGGATGGTCCCCCAGATTGTGGTATGGGACAGGAGCTTGGATGGTCCCCCAGATTGTGGTATGGGACAGGAGCTTGGATGGTCCCCCAGATTGTGGTATGGGACAGGAGCTTGGATGGTCCCCCAGATTCTGACACTGGACAGCAGTTTGGAAGAGTCTCTAGATGTTAGCACTGGACAGTAGTTTGGATGGTCCCCCAGATCTTGAGAAAGGATAGCAGCTTGGACGATCCCCCAAATTTGAACACTGGATAGCAACTTGTATGATCCCCCAGATTTCAGCACTGGACAGCAGTTTGCTGGACGATTCCCCAGATTTCAATTTTGGATGCAAGCCTGGATAAACTCATAGATTTCAGCAGTGGCCAACAACTTGATGATCCCTCAGACTTCAGCATTAGGCAGCAGCTTTGATGATCCCCAAATTTCAGCACCGGACAGCAGCCTGTATGATCCTCCAGGTTTCAGTACCGGACAGCAGCCTGTATGATCCTTCAGGTTTCAGCACTGGACAGCAGCCTGTATGATCCTCCAGGTTTCAGCACCGGACAGCAGCCTGTATGATCCTCCAGGTTTCAGCACCGGACAGCAGCCTGTATGATCCTCCAGGTTTCAGCACCGGACAGCAGCCTGTATGATCCTCCAGGTTTCAGCACCGGACAGCAGCCTGTATGATCCTCCAGGTTTCAGCACCGGACAGCAGCCTGTATGATCCTCCAGGTTTCAGCGCTGGACAGCAGCCTGTATGATCCTCCAGGTTTCAGTACCGGACAGCAGCCTGTATGATCCTCCAGGTTTCAGCACCGGACAGCAGCCTGTATGATCCTCCAGGTTTCAGCACCGGACAGCAGCCTGTATGATCCTCCAGGTTTCAGCACCGGACAGCAGCCTGTATGATCCTCCAGGTTTCAGCACCGGACAGCAGCCTGTATGATCCTCCAGGTTTCAGCGCTGGACAGCAGCCTGTATGATCCTCCAGGTTTCAGTACCGGACAGCAGCCTGTATGATCCTCCAGGTTTCAGTACCGGACAGCAGCCTGTATGATCCTTCAGGTTTCAGCACTGGACAGCAGCCTGTATGATCCTCCAGGTTTCAGCACCGGACAGCAGCCTGTATGATCCTCCAGGTTTCAGCACCGGACAGCAGCCTGTATGATCCTCCAGGTTTCAGCGCTGGACAGCAGCCTGTATGATCCTCCAGGTTTCAGCGCTGGACAGCAGCCTGTATGATCCTCCAGGTTTCAGCGCTGGACAGCAGCCTGTATGATCCTTCAGGTGTCAGTACTGGACAGCAGCCTGTATGATCCTTCAGGTTTCAGCGCTGGACAGCTCCCAGGAGCAGCAGGCCCCCCACATTCCTCTGTACCTGTGCTGTCCTGCCCCTTGCTGTGTGTCCTGGTGGTCTCGCAGGTGTCTTGGTTGGTGGGGGTCTGTCTCTCTTGCCTTGCACTGTATCTTCTGCTGTCTCAGTATCCCTGTCAGTCTGTTATTTGTGCCTCTCCATCAATTCTGCATCATTCCCTGTCTTTCTCCCTCCTGGCTTTCTGTTCTCTGGCAGCTCCTCCTCCTTCCACCGATCTCTCCTTCTATAGAGCCGTCATCCCCTCACACGGCTTCCATCCCTCCTTTCCGAGGCGTTTTCCTCTCCTACCTTCCTGCTCCAGTGCTCAGGATGTGTGAAGGCTTTCCACTTCAGCTGCTCCATTTAAAGGGCCGTGATCAGGTGCTGCTGCTGCGGGATGGCCTGCCATGATATCCCAGAATTCCCGGGAGGAGCCCCACATCTTTATTACTGCCGCTCACATCTTCCTCCCCATCACTGCAGACAGGGGGGGGGGGATGAGCCCGAGGGAGGAAGAGAAGCTCCAACGGGGGGGGGGGATCTCCCCGAAAACTATTATGTCTCTTTGTCTTGTCATCTCCTCTGTCTGTCCCTCTGATCCCTACATTCCCAGGGGATTATTTGGTGCATCGTAGAGAGGAAATGAAATGTTGGCCTCTGGTTTCCCCTCCATCACTTGGAGTCAGTGTATGGGGCTTAGCTCACTGTAAGGGTCAAGTTGGCCATGTCCATAAACAGGTAGAGAAAAGAGAAACTGTTGCTCCGGGTGGGTGCACTTAGCGGTCGGTGTCCTCTCAGAAGCGCAGGTGCAGGCAATGCATAAAGCGGAGACTGGAGAAAAAAAAATATCCCCCAAAAATATATAAAAAAAGTTTTTTTTCCTCAGTTTAGGGCGATACGTATTCTTCTACATGTTTTTTTGGGGGGAAAAATCACAATAAGCGTTTATCGATTGGTTTACGTAAAATTTATAGCGTTTACAAAATAGGGGATAGTTTTTATTGCATTTTTATTATTTATTTTTTTTACTGCTAATGGCGGTGATCAGCGATTTTTTTCGGACACTTCGGACAATTCTGACACATTTTTGGGACCATTGTCATTTTTACACACAAAAAAATGCATTTAAAATGCACTGATTACTGTGAAAATGACAATTGCAGTTTGAGAGTTAACCATAGGGGGCGGTGAAGGGGTTATGTGTGACCACATATGTTTTTTAACTGTAGGGGGGTGTGGCTGTATGTGTGACGTCATCGATTGTGATTCCCTATAAAAGGGATCACACGATCGATCACGCCGCCCCCGTTCTTCAGCTCTGGGGACCGATCGCAGGACTCCAGTGGCCAGTGGTCACGGTCACGCAGCTTTGGACCAGGTCGCGGGCGCGCACCCTTGACCCACCGCTGAGCACTTAAAGAGGACGTACCTGTACGTGCCCTGTGCTGATTCCTCTATATAGATCACTAGAGGGGTCTTCATCAGGGGGAAGGAGGTCCTGATTCCTCTATATAGATCTTTATATCTCTAGAGGGGTCTTCATCAGGGGAAAGGAGGTCCTGATTCCTCTATATAGATCTTTATATCACTAGAGGGGTCTTCATCAGGAGGAAGGAGGTCCTGATTCCTCTATATAGATCTTTATATCACTAGAGGGGTCACCAGCAGGAGGAAGGAGGTCTGGAATCCTCTATATAGATCACTAGAGGGGTCTTCATCAGGGGGAAGGAGGTCCTGATCCCTCTATATAGATCTTTATATCACTAGAGGGGTCTTCATCAGGAGAGGGGAGGTCCTGATCCCTCTATATAGATCTTTATATCTCTAGAGGGGTCACCAGCAGGAGGAAGGAGGTCCTGATTCCTCTATATAGATCTTTATATCACTAGAGGGGTCTTCATCAGGAGAGGGGAGGTCCTGATCCCTCTATATAGATCTTTTTTATCTCTAGAGGGGTCACCAGCAAGAGGAAGGAGGTCCTGATTCCTCTATATAGATCTTTATATCACTAGAGGGGTCTTCATCAGGAGGAAGGAGGTCCTGATTCCTCTATATAGATCTTTATATCACTAGAGGGGGCTTCATCAGGAGGAAGGAGGTCCTGATTCCTCTTTATAGATCTTTATATCTCTAGAGGGGTCACCAGCAGGAGGAAGGAGGTCCTGATTCCTCTATATAGATCTTTATATCACTAGAGGGGTCTTCATCAGGAGGAAGGAGGTCCTGATTCCTCTATATAGATCGTTATATCACTAGAGGCATCTTCATCAGGAGGAAGGAGGTCCTGATCCCTCTATATAGATCTTTATATCACTAGAGGGGTCTTCATCAGGGGGAAGGAGGTCCTGATCCCTCTATATAGATCTTTATATCACTAGAGGGGTCACCAGCAGGAGGAAGGAGGTCCCGATTCCTCTATATAGATCACTAGAGGGGTCTTTATCAGGGGGAAGGAGGTCCTGATCCCTCTATATAGATCTTTTTTATCTCTAGAGGGGTCACCAGCAGGAGGAAGGAGGTCCTGATTCCTCTATATAGATCTTTATATCACTAGAGGGGTCTTCATCAGGAGGAAGGAGGTCCTGATTCCTCTATATAGATCTTTATATCACTAGAGGGGGCTTCATCAGGAGGAAGGAGGTCCTGATTCCTCTATATAGATCTTTATATCTCTAGAGGGGTCACCAGCAGGAGGAAGGAGGTCCTGATTCCTCTATATAGATCTTTATATCACTAGAGGGGTCTTCATCAGGAGCAAGGAGGTCCTGATTCCTCTATATAGATCGTTATATCACTAGAGGCGTCTTCATCAGGAGGAAGGAGGTCCTGATCCCTCTATATAGATCTTTATATCACTAGAGGGGTCTTCATCAGGGGGAAGGAGGTCCTGATCCCTCTATATAGATCTTTATATCACTAGAGGGGTCACCAGCAGGAGGAAGGAGGTCCCGATTCCTCTATATCAGGGGTCTCAAACTCAAATTATCTGGGGGCCACTGGAGGTATAAGCTGGGTGAGGCTGGGCCGCATCAAGTATTGGACCAAAATGTCACAGATTGCGCCCCTGCCGCCCCTAATGTTCACTCTCCAGGACTGTCCCTTTGACCCTGGCTGCAGTCACATACACACACTCACTCTTCTCCATTCTTCTTTCGGCACTGCCAGCCAATCACATAGATTAGCGCTTAGTCTATTAGGGCAGTGAGCCAATATTCGCTCAGCCCTGATAGGCTGAGCTCTTGTTCCACCCACAGAAATTTCCTATCAGGGCTGAGCGAATATGGTTTCACATACATATAATGCCCCCATCATGTGCCCCTCACATATAATGCCCCATCATGCGCCCCTCACCATCCACCAATAACACCCCCCACCAGCAGTAGCACCACCATCATCCACCAGCAACACTCCCATTCCCCCTACCCCCCTGTGGTAATAGCATTAGCTGACAGATGTTGGGGGGTGCTACTGCTGAAGGGGGGTTTGGATGATTGAGATCCACCAGCAACACCCCCCCCATCCACCTTACCCCCCTGTGGTAATAGAATGAGCTGACGGATGATGGGGGTACTACTGCTGGGGTAGGGGGGGGTGTTGTTGGATGATTGGGATGCTATTGCCAGGGCAGTAGCACCACCACCATCCACCAGAAACACCCCCAATCGCCCTACCCCCCTGTGGTAATAGCATGAGCTAATGGAGGATGGGGGTGCTACTGCTGGGGGCAGTAGCACCCTCGTGTTATTAACACAGGGGGGGGGGCTGTTGCTGGTGAATGATTAGGGTGCTACTGTTCATCAACACCCCCCAACCCCCCAGCAGTAGCACCCCCATCATCCACAAGCAACACCCCCCATTCCCCCTACCACCCTGTGATAATAGCATCAGCTGAAAGATTATGGGGGTACTACTGCTGGGGGGTTGGGGGGGTGTTGATGAACAGTAGCACCCTAATCATTCACCAGCAACACCCCCCCCTGTGGTAATAACATTAGGGTGCTAGCCTCCCAATCATCCAACAACAACCGCCCCCCCCCAGCAGTAGCTCCCCCTACCACCCTGTGATAGCATCTGCTAACTGGCATTACAGTAGCAGCAGCTTACCTTGAAGGACGCTGCTGGGGTCGAGGGCGAGGGCGCTCAGCTCTTCTGAGCAACTTCACTTCAGTGCGAACGCGTGACGGCAGCGCCGCCCTACGCTGCTGACGTCACATGACGCACACCCCTGCTTTGCCGGACACAAAGATGAGTACGGGGGGGGGGCTGCAGGGAAAGGGTACCGCGCTGCGCTGCATGCGCTGCAAAGTATGACACTGTCCGGGGGAAGGGCTTGTCAGTGGGCCGCAAAATCTCGGTCTGCGGGCCGCAACTGGCCCGCGGGCCGGGAGTTTGAGACCCCTGCTCTATATAGATCTTTATATGACCAGAGGGGTCACCAGCAGGAGGAAGGGGGTCTGGATTCCTCTATATAGATCACTAGAGGGGTCTTTATCAGGGGGAAGGAGGTCCTGATCCCTCTATATAGATCTTTATATCACTAGAGGGGTCGTCATCAGGAGAAAGGAGGTCCTGATTCCTCTATATAGTTCTTTATATCACTAGAGGGGTCACCAGCAGGAGGAAGGAGGTCTGGATTCCTCTATATAGATCACTAGAGGGGTCTTCATCAGGGGGGAAGGGTTCTGATCCCTCTATATAGATCTTTATATCACTAGAGGGGTCGTCATCAGGGGGAAGGAGGTCCTGATTCCTCTATATAGATCTTTATATCTCTAGAGGGGTCTTCATCAGGAGGAAGGAGGTCCTGATTCCTATATATAGATCTTATATCACTAGAGGGGTCTTCATCAGGAGGAAGGAGGTTCTGATTCCTATTATATATCTTTATATCACTAAAGGGGTCTTCATCAGGAGGAAGGAGGTCCTGATTCCTCTATATAGA
>JAJQKJ010002477.1:0-41693 GCA_029574335.1 Rana kukunoris
AAAAAATGTTTTTTTTATATGTTTTTGGGGGATATTTATTACAGCAAAAAGTAAAAAATATAGAATTTTTTTCAAAATTGTCGCTCTATTTTTGTTTATAGCGCACAAAATAAAAACAGCAGAGGTGATCAAATACCACCAAAAGAAATCTCTATTTGTGGGGAAAAAAAGGACACCAATTTTGTTTGGGAGCCACGTCGCACGACCGCGCAATTGTCAGTTAAAGCGATGCAGTGCCGAATTCGCAAAAACTGGCCGGGTCCTTTAGCTGCCTAAAGGCAGGGGCGTACCAATAGGGGTGCGGGGGGGGGGGGGCGATCCACCCCAGGTACCACACATTGGGGGGGTGTCAGTGGCCGAGTGACTTCGCTATGTGGGGTGCGCTGTGCACCCCACTGGGTGATACTGTCCAATCATCCCAAGGCATCCCTGCTCGCTCCTCCATTTCCTTTTAGGTGTTTTTTAGAACACCCCCATCGCCACGGCCGCAATGGACTAGTCCAGATCGTCCACTCGTTTTAATGACTGAATTCCCTCCTGCTAGCTCCGCCTCCACCCACCACTGCGGCCTCAGCCTGTCATCGCTCTCCGCTGCGGTGGCTCAGCTGCTGCTTTCACTTTCACACACAGACATGAGGCAGGATCAGAATCGAATCTGGACCTCCCAAGTTTCTCCCTAGCAGAGGCTGAGTCTGAGTGAATCTGAGTCTAAGAGCCTGAGGGACAACAGTGGTGAGCAGGGGGGGGTGTTGTATGAAGAAGAGCCTGGAGGAGTGTGTGTGTGTGTCTGCCTGCTCTGCCACCATGTGCTGACCTGATTTGGGGGGGGGGGGCCAGCCATGTGTACAACTAGCACTGTATGTAGCTGACCTGATTTGGGGGGGGGGGTGATTGCTGCGTCCACCACCCCTGCCATGTGTACTAGCACTGTATGTAGCTGACTTTATTTTTTTTTGGGGGGGGGGGGGCTGATTGCTCTGTCCGCCACCCCATGTGTACTAGCACTGTATGTAGCTGATCTGATTTGGGGGGGGGGGGTGATTGCTCTGTCCGCCGCCACCCATCCCATTTGTACTAGCACTGTATGTAGCTGACCTGATTGGGGGGGGGTGATTGCTCTGTCTGCCACCCCACCCCATGTGTTCTAGCACTGTATGTAGCTGATCTGATTTGGGGGGGGGTGATTGCTCTGTCCGCCACCCCACCCCATGTGTACTAGCACTGTATGTAGCTGACCTGATTTGGGGGGGGGGGGGGTGATTGCTCTCTCTGCCACCCCATCCCATGTGTACTAGCACTGTATGTAGCTGATCTGATTTGGGGGGGGTGTGATTGCTCTGTCCGCCACCCCACCCCATGTGTACTAGCACTGTATGTAGCTGATCTGATTTGGGGGGGGTGTGATTGCTCTGTCCGCCATCCCACCCCATGTGTACTAGCACTGTATGTAGCTGACCTGATTTGGGGGGGGGTGATTGCTCTGTCCGCCACCCCACCCCACCCCATGTGTACTAGCACTGTATGTAGCTGATCTGATTTGGGGGGGTGATTGCTCTGTCCGCCACCCCATGTGTACTAGCACCGTATGTAGCTGACCTGATTTGGGGGGGGGGTGATTGCTCTGTCGGCCACCCCATCCCATGTGTACTAGCACTGTATGTAGCTGACCTGATTGGGGGGGGGGGTGATTGCTCTCTCTGCCACTCCATCCCATGTGTACTAGCACTGTATGTAGCTGATCTGATTTGGGGGGGGGGGGGTGTGATTGCTCTGTCCGCCACCCCACCCCATGTGTACTAGCACTGTATGTAGCTGATCTGATTTGGGGGGGGTGTGATTGCTCTGTCCGCCATCCCACCCCATGTGTACTAGCACTGTATGTAGCTGACCTGATTTGGGGGGGGGGGGTGATTGCTCTGTCCGCCACCCCACCCCACCCCATGTGTACTAGCACTGTATGTAGCTGATCTGAATTGGGGGGGTGATTGCTCTGTCCGCCACCCCATGTGTACTAGCACCGTATGTAGCTGACCTGATTTGGGGGGGGGGGGTGATTGCTCTGTCGGCCACCCCATCCCATGTGTACTAGCACTGTATGTAGCTGACCTGATTGGGGGGGGGGGGTGATTGCTCTGACCGCCACCCCATCCCATGTGTATTGGCAATGTATGTAGGTGATCTAATTTGGGGGGGGGGGTGATTGCTCTGTCCGCCACCCCACCCCATGTGTACTAGCACTGTATGTAGCTGACCTGATTTGGGGGTGATTGCTCTGTCCGCCACCCCATGTGTTCTAGCACTGTATGTAGCTGACCTGATTTTGGGGGGGGGGGTGATTGCTCTGTCTGCCACCCCATCCAATGTGTACTAGCACTGTATGTAGCTGACCTGATTTGGGGGTGATTGCTCTGTCCGCCACCCCATCCCATGTGTACTAGCACTGTATGTAGCTGACCTGATTTGGGGGGGGGGGGGGGGTGATTGCTCTGTCTGCCACCCCATCCAATGTGTACTAGCACTGTATGTAGCTGACCTGATTTGGGGGGGTGATCGCTCTGTATGTAGGTGATCTAATTTGGGGGGGGGGGTGATTGCTCTGTCCGCCACCCCACCCCATGTGTACTAGCACTGTATGTAGCTGACCTGATTTGGGGGGGGGGGTGATTGCTCTGTCCGCCCACCCCATGTGTTCTAGCACTGTATGTAGCTGACCTGATTTGGGGGGGGGGGGTGATTGCTCTGTCTGCCACCCCATCCAATGTGTACTAGCACTGTATGTAGCTGACCTGATTTGGGGGGGGGGTGATTGCTCTGTCTGCCACCCCATCCAATGTGTACTAGCACTGTATGTAGCTAAACTGATTTGGGGGGGGTGATCGCTCTGACCGCCACCCCATCCCATGTGTACTAGCACTGTATGTAGCTGACCTGATTTGGGGGGGGGGGGTGATTGCTCTGTCTGCCACCCCATCCAATGTGTACTAGCACTGTATGTAGCTGACCTGATTTGGGGGGGGGGGTGATTGCTCTGTCTGCCACCCCATCCAATGTGTACTAGCACTGTATGTAGCTAAACTGATTTGGGGGGGGGGTGATCGCTCTGACCGCCACCCCATCCCATGTGTACTAGCACTGTATGTAGCTGATCTGATTTGGGGGGGGGGGGTGATTGCTCTGTCCGCCACCCCATGCCATGTGTACTAGCAATGTATGTAGGTGATCTAATTTGGGGGGGGGGTGATTGCTCTGTCCGCCACCCCACCCCATGTGTACTAGCACTGTATGTAGCTGACCTGATTTGGGGGGGGGGTGATTGCTCTGTCTGCCACCCCATCCAATGTGTACTAGCACTGTATGTAGCTGACCTGATTTGGGGGTGATTGCTCTGTCCGCCACCCCATCCCATGTGTACTAGCACTGTATGTAGCTGACCTGATTTGGGGGTGATTGCTCTGTCCGCCACCCCATCCCATGTGTACTAGCACTGTATGTTGCTGACCTGATTTGGGGGGGGGGGGTGATTGCTCTGTCTGCCACCCCATCCAATGTGTACTAGCACTGTATGTAGCTGACCTGATTTGGGGGGGTGATCGCTCTGTATGTAGGTGATCTAATTTGGGGGGGGGGGGGTGATTGCTCTGTCCGCCACCCCACCCATGTGTACTAGCACTGTATGTAGCTGACCTGATTTGGGGGGGGGGGGTGATTGCTCTGTCCGCCACCCCATGTGTTCTAGCACTGTATGTAGCTGACCTGATTTGGGGGGGGGGGGGTGATTGCTCTGTCCGCCACCCCATCCCATGTGTACTAGCAATGTATGTAGGTGATCTAATTTGGGGGGGGGTGATTGCTCTGTCCGCCACCTCACCCCATGTGTACTAGCACTGTATGTAGCTGACCTGATTTGGGGGGGGGGGGTGATTGCTCTGTCTGCCACCCCATCCAATGTGTACTAGCACTGTATGTAGCTGACCTGATTTGGGGGGGTGATCGCTCTGTCCGCCACCCCATCCCATGTGTACTAGCACTGTATATAGCTGACTTGATTTGGGGGGGGGGGTGATTGCTGTGTCTGCCAAAAAAAAATTGTGGGTGTTTTTCCAGTTAAAAGTTGGGGGGGGGGGGCAGATGTAGGATCCGCCCCGGGTGCCAAATGCTCTAGGTACGCCACTGCCTAAAGGTCCGGGTCTTAAGTGGTTAAGTCAATGAAGTTTCCACAACATGAGTGAGACTTCTGTGACCATCAAAGTGAATCCCCACAACTGAATCCAAGACTTAGCAGAAGGTTGGAGGTGAAAGCCTATTGGTCAGTGCGAGTGTGTATGGTCCAATCCCCATACAGGAATAATGAATGGATAACACCACCTCATCCACTTCTCATGTCACATTTAGTAATTGGGATCCACAAAAAGAGAAAACCTCCAATAGTGTAGATGATTGTATAAAAATAAATGGTAGTCACAATAAAGGCGCCCTGATGACTTCCACCGCTGCGCTAAGGTGAAAAATGTGAATAAAGGTTCACGGCTGCTGTTTTTAACCACTTCCATACCAGGCACTTACGCACCTTCCCGCCCAAGCCAATTTTTAGCTTTCAGCACTGTCGCAATTTGAATGACAATTGCGCGGTCATGCTACACTGCACCCAAACAAAATTGGCGTCCTTTTTTCCCCACAAATAGAGCTTTCTTTTGGTGGTATTTGATCACCTCTGCGTTTTTTTTTTTTTTTTTTGCGCAACAACTAAAAATAGAGCGAAGATTTTGAAAAAAAAAAAAGTTTTTATTTTTTTCTGTTAATTTTTTTGTAAATGAGTATGTTTTCTCTTTCAATTACGGGCACCGATGAGGTGGCACTGATGGGCACCGATGAGGTGGCACTGATGGGCACCGATGAGGTAGTTCTGATGGGCACCGATTAGGTAGCACTGATGGGCACTGATAGGCGGCGCTGGTATGGGGCACTCATGGGCGGCACTGATGGGCACTCATGGGCGGCACTGATGGGCACTCATAGGCAGCACTGGGCACTCATAGGCAGCACAGATAGGCACTGATAGGCGGCACAGGTGGGCACTGATAGGCGGCACAGGTGGGCACTGATAGGCGGCACAGGTGGGCACTGATAGGCGGCACAGGTGGGCACTGATAGGCGGCACAGGTGGGCACTGATAGGCGGCACAGGTGGGCACTGATAGGCGGGCACTGGGCATGGATTGGCACTGTGGGGTGGCACTGACAGACACTGGGGTGGCACTGATGATCACTGAGGGGTGGCACTGATGGATCAATGTTGCCAATCGGTGCCCATGTGTGGGCACTGATTGGCATCTTTTTTTTTACTGCCCCCTTTTTTTTTTTTTTTTGCTGACTTATTTTTTTTTTGACTTTTTTTTTTTTTGACTTTTTTTTTTGTATTTTTTTAGTTCCCTGGTGGTCGAGTGTGGCGATCCGAGGGGGGGCTGCGCTGATAAACAATCAGCGCGAACCCCCCCTGTCAGGAGAGCCGCTGATCGGCTCTCCTCTACACGCGTCTGTCAGACGCGAGTGAGGAAGAGCCGTCGGCGGCTCTTCCTGTTTACATCGTGATCAGCCGTGATTGGACACGGCTGATCACGTGGTAACGAGGCTCCGCCGGAGACTCGTTACCGAGATCGGAGGTGCAGGGTGTCAGACTGACACCCCGCATCACCGATCGCTGCGCGCCCGCACGGGCGCGTGCGGCATGAAATCGTGCAGGCCGTTTGAGAACGGCCTGTCACGATTTCATAACCACTTCCCGGCCGTAAATCGGCTATTGGCCGGGCGGGAAGTGGTTAAAGAAAAAGATATGTGAAAACATATATGGTGTATCTAAACAATGTGATTTGAAATACCAAGCATATATAAACAGCGCTCATATGTGGATGATCCGCATAAGTGAACAACAACAAGTATATAAATAGTATATAAATAAATATATGAAACAAATGATATAAACCCATGAATGAGTAGTGTTTTAAACAGAAAAGTTCATAAAACTTGAAAGCAGAGTGAAGATTAAATCAAATCAATGGTCTTCACAGTAATCTTCCACCACACCCGATGTGAGAGTGAATCCTCCACCAATTAAGTTGGCCACTCACCAGAACGAGTTGCCTAACACTCACGTGCTTTGGCAAAAGAGCATGAGATATAATTCTTAACCCATCAGGTAAATTCCAATTCCAGTGTTGTGATAATCCAAAAATAAAGAAAGCATATGATAGTGTGATATCGTAAACACAATTTAATACACACCACATAAAATCTGCAAATATTGCACTCACAAAAGCAAATGTGTCAAAAGCGTGAATCAAACAAAGCAGAAGTTCTTCAATATTCAAATAGCTGATGAACTGCGGCCACGGTGGACAACCAGATGCTTCTCACCATTCCACCTGCACTATACTTGAATCTCTGGTTGGAAAAAAACTCACGATCGCTGACAGTCAATTTGATATATCATGTAGAGCGATCTCCCCACGTTGGTTCAGATGTTCATATGTCTAAATGTAGCTGTGCCTCGACATGTTTCGTCGTATAGACTTATTCATGAGGTTGAGCTACATATGTGTTAGTGTGTTCTTTTATATATCCAGCAGTACACTTAATTTTGGGCGTCCCCCTGTAGCCATCTATGTCCTCCAATCAGAGAGCTCCATCATAGCGTGTCAGTAAACCCGCGCCGACAGCGTCACAAGGTGCGTCCGACCAATCCCTTATCACTATAGTGTGGGCGGACGTGGCATCGTGAAGGGTCACACGTGAGGGCGGAAGTGAGCATGTATTCTGATCTAAGTGGGACGGACATGATGCTCCAGGTGGTGCGCTTAGTGCTGGAATGTGGATGCGTGCGAGTCTTCTAGCTGAATGATGCGAACGCTTCCGCCCTTGCACGTTCTATTTGATTTGTCACGTCCGCCCTTAGCAGATCGGGACACATGCCCACTTCCGCCCTTGCATGGTGTCGTCCAGCGCATCATATCGGCCCACACTGTAGCGACATATGATTGGTCTGGCGCGCTTTGCAGCGCTCGTAGCGCAGAGTTATAGATCTCCTATGACCAAGCTCTTTGATTAACCACTTCCATACCAGGCACTTACGCACCTTCCCGCCCAAGCCAATTTTCAGCTTTCAGCACTGTCGCACTTTGAATGACAATTGCGCGGTCATGCTACACTGTACCCAAACAAAATTGCAGTCCTTTTTTACCCACAAATAGAGCTTTCTTTTGGTGGTATTTGATCACCTCTGCGGTTTTTATTTTTTGCGCAACAACTAATTTTATGCCGCGCGCGCAGCATGAAATCGTGCTGGACGTTTGAGAACGACCAGTCACGATTTCATAACCACTTCCCGGCCGTAAATTTGCTATTGGCCGGGTGGGAAGTGGTTAAGGACTTAGGTTACCATAGGGGAATATCCACTTAAAACTAAGCGCACCACGGAGCTGTGGGGGCTCAACGTGATTGGCACTGCGCTGACAAGCCGTTCACCTCTTTTGTAAGTGTGCTTTACTTTTATTAAAACAGTGTATCAAAGATAATACACGATTGGAGGCCTTTTGTCTTCCCCCTTCCTTCTGTCCATTTGAGACCGCAGGCATTTACCTTTCACCGATCCGTGGCGGTGACCAGGATCTCCCGGGAGATTGCCAGTGATAGGATCTGTTGATGCTCTGATATTACCTACCTAAGGTGAGAGTTCTGGGAGACCAGACCCGGTGTGTGGGTGTTTTTTCTTCACAACTCTCGGATCAGTGGGCATCCTCCTTCACTTTGCCTCACCATTACGGATAATTATTGCACTTGTTGGAACCTTTGTTGCACTATGTTTGGACTTTGACCTCATATGCACTTCAATTCAGCACTGTTGCACTATTTTCACATGTATTGATTTATGTTGTTGAGTTTACTAATTTCATCACCTGTATTGATTTATGTTATGTTTAGTCTACAACTTGCGCTGTCACTTTATTCACTATTATTTTCACTAGGTGCTGTGTATGCATTTCTGTGCTTGCTGCATATTGTTACTGACCCTAGATAGACCTGTGTAGTAGCGCAGAAGCCCCACTTGATTTGTTCTTATTAATGGTTCACTTCTAGCTACAACAGTTGGGTGTTGGCTTTAGGGGTGTCTCAAGGTTGTGCAATGGCTCCCAAGGGATCAGGACCAGCTAAGGCTGCAAAAGGTACCAAAAAACTAAAGGGGTCTCCATCGGGGTCAGAGGATTTGGGCCAGGGTCTAGCGGTCCCACCCTCACCAGATAGACCACCGAACAGCATGTTGCAGGAGCCATTGAGGGTGCTAGGGGCAGAGGCGGCCCCCAATCAACCCATTCCCGTTTATGTTACGGAAGAAATGCTAGCAACCACCCTGGGTGGACTAGAGAAAAGGTTAACTGCTTTAATTGCCCGCTCTTTGCCAGGTGGCAAACGGGCTAGATCCCCATCACCTAGATCGGTGTTTTCAGATGCAGAGGTCCTCTCTTCGGAGGAATTGGACCCACAGGGGGATCAAGCGGACCCGAGTCCCGACGGTTCAGACATTGAAGGTTCCACTATAGATGAAATTTTTTCGGCTTCTCAAGCAGAGAGTCTGTGGATCCAGTCTCTGACGGATATGGTTCGCACTGCTTTTAAACTTCCAGTGTCAGAACAATTAGCCCCCGCGGTATCCTCTTTAGGTTCCTTGAAGGCACCGTTGAGTGGTGCGTCTTTTCCGGTTCACCCCCTTCTGGAGAGCGTGATTTTTCAGGATTGGGCTCGACCTGATAGGATTTTTATCCCTCCTAAAAGGTTCACTATTCTCTATCCTATGGAAGAAGAATTTGCAAAGAAATGGGCACTCCCTACCGTGGACGCAGCCATTTCCTGCGTAAATAAATCCCTGACCTGTCCGGTTGAAAATGTCCAGATGTTTAAAGATCCAGTCGACAAAAAATTGGAGACCCTACTGAAGGCTTCTTTTACCACAGTAGGTGCCGTGGTTCAGCCAGCGGTCACAGCCATTGGCGTTTGTCAGGCTTTAAAGGATCAGACTAAACCGATATTAAGGGACATACCGGCTCAGCAAGCTCGTGAATTGGCTGACCTCCCAAGGGCTCTCTGCTTTGCAGTAGATGCTATTAAGGACTCCGTTCAACAGGCGTCCCGTTTATCTCTGCTGTTGGTTCATATGCGTCGCCTTTTGTGGCTGAAAAACTGGTCAGCAGAGGCACCCTGCAAAAGGCTTTTAGCAGGATTTCCCTTTCATGGTGGGAGACTATTCGATGAAGACCTAGATAAATATATCCAGACCATATCAAGTGGTAAAAGTTCTTTCTTGCCTGTCAAGAAAAGATCGCGTGGGCCCGCGTTTAAGCGACAGGCCTTCGCAGGCTCGGCCCCTTCAACTTCCCGTCAGTATTGACGGCCTCCCGGGCGTTCAGCATTTAATAGCCGCCCACAAGGACAAGCCTCGGCAGGCAAGAGGCCATGGTCTCGCAAGCCGGTTAAACCAGTCATCAAGTCAGATTCATGAAGGGGCGCCCCCACTCTCTTGGGTGGGGGGAAGGCTTCGGTTTTCCTCCGAAGTGTGGAAGGCCAGAATTCCCGACTCTTGGGTACTGTCCATGGTAGCCACGGGCTACAAGCTAGAGTTTCGGGAAGTCCCCCCTCCTCATTTTCAGGGGTCAAGTCTTCCAAGCGACCCATTAAAGAGGGCCTCTCTTGTAAAAGCATTGGATCGTCTCTTGCTCCAAGGAGTAATTGTAGAAGTACCAACCCAGGAATGGGGTCTGGGATTCTACTCCAACCTTTTCATAATACCAAAGCCCAATGGCGACGTCAGGCCTATCTTAGACCTCAAAGGCCTAAATCGCTTTCTAAAGATTCAGACCTTTCGTATGGAGTCCATACGTTCGGTGGCAGCCAGCCTACATCAAGACGACTTTCTAGCATCTATAGACATAAAGGATGCGTATCTGCACGTGCCGATCTACCCGGCACATCACAAGTTTCTTCGTTTTATGATAGATCACCGTCATTACCAGTTCGTAGCCCTCCCTTTCGGGTTGGCAACAGCTCCGCGGGTATTCACAAAGGTGTTAGCCCCGGTGCTAGCCGTCCTAAGGACAGAAGGCATTTTGGTCCTGGCATACCTGGACGATCTTCTGGTTATCGACAGCTCAGCTTCCAGCCTCAATCAGGCAGTAGTTCGCATAGTTCAGCATCTAGAGGAATTCGGGTGGATTGTGAACCAAGAAAAATCGATATTGAAACCCACAAAGCAGTTGGAATATCTAGGCCTTCGGCTAGATACAGACTGCCAGAGAATATTTTTACCTCAAGCAAAGGTCAGATCAATAACTCAAGCAGTTCAAGTGATCTTAGGCAAGAAGAGGCCGACTATTCGCCTATGTATGCGACTGCTGGGGAAGATGGTGGCCGCCTTCGAGCCAGTACCCTACGCCCAGATCCATACCAGATATCTTCAGGCAGCCATTCTCTCTGCTTGGAACAAGTCCATTCAGGCGTTAGATCGTCCGTTAGTGCTCTCCCCAGGAGTCCGGCGCAGCCTGTTTTGGTGGCTGGTCCCTCAAAATTTGTCAAAGGGGAAATCCTTTTGCCCCATCACGTGGAAGATAGTAACCACGGATGCCAGCCTGTCAGGTTGGGGGGCAGTTCTAGAAGGACAGACCCAGCAAGGGCAGTGGTCGGAGGCAAAAAAAACTGCTTCCCATCAATATCCTGGAGATCAGAGCTGCTCGGCTGGCCCTGATCGCCTGGACTCTCTCCCTTCAGGGTCTGCCAGTAAGGATACAGTCCGACAATGCCACTGCGGTGGCATACATAAACCACCAGGGGGGCACGAGGAGCCTAGCAGCCCAAAGGGAAGTAAACCTGATTTTCTCATGGGCCGAAGCCCATGTACCCTGCATCTCGGCGGTGTTCATCCCAGGGATAGACAATTCTCAAGCAGATTTTTTGAGTCGTCAACAGTTGCTCCCGGGGGAGTGGTCTCTTCACCCCCAGGTATTCCAAGAGATTTGCCAAAGATTCGGAGTCCCAGATGTGGACATTATGGCAACGAGATCCAACAAAAAATTGGACAAATTCATATCCCGAGCCAGGGATCCCTCGGCCTACGGGACCGATGCGTTGGTTTGCCCTTGGCACCAGTTTTCTCTCCTGTATGCGTTCCCTCCACTGCAGATGATTCCCCGCCTTCTACGGAGGATCAGGGTGGAGCGCAGGCCTGTGATCCTGGTGGCCCCAGCCTGGCCCAGGAGGGCTTGGTACGCACTCATCGTGAAGATGTCAGTCGGGGCGCCGTGGCCGCTCCCCCTGCGCCCAGATCTGCTGTCTCAGGGCCCAATCTGCCACCCTGCTTCACAGCAGCTAAATTTGACGGCTTGGCGGCTGAATCCCTAATTCTTAAGGGCAGAGGATTCAGTTCATTCAGGCTAGGAAACCGGTCTCCAGAAATATTTATTACAGAGTCTGGAGAACCTATGTGGAGTGGTGCGAGTCTCAAAAATGGCATCCTCGAAAGTTTTTTGACAGGATCTTGCGATTCCTCCAGGTTGGCGTTGACAAGGGTTGGCTCTTGGTACTCTAAAGGGGCAGGTGTCAGCTTTATCGATATGGTTTCAAAGACCCTTGGCCACCCATTCGCTTATGAAAACCTTCTTGCAGGGGGTCTTGCATGTGAATCCCCCTATTAGAGCTCCCCTCTGCCCCTGGAATTTAAATCTGGTCTTGTCAGCTTTACAAAGGCAGCCGTTTGAACCTCTGACAGAAATCCCTCTTGTGCTACTAACCCGAAAGTTGGTTTTCTTGGTGGCTATGGCTTCGGCCAGAAGGGTTTCCGAGCTGGCAGCCTTGTCATGCAGGGAGCCATACCTTATTCTGCATAAGGACAGAGTGGTTCTGCGGCCCTCAACCTTCTTTCCTTCCTAAGGTCATATCCAGTTTTCACTTGAATCAGGACCTAGTCCTACCTTCCTTCTTTCCTACTCCCCAGTCCAGAGAGGAAAGACTGCTTCATACTTTGGACGTGGTTCGAGCCATGAGGGTCTATCTCAAGGCTACAGAGAAGATTCGGAAAACAGATGTGCTTTTTGTTCTTCCGGATGGCCCCAAGAAGGGTCAGCCGGTGCCAAGTCTTCCTTGGCTAGGTGGATTAAGCAGCTGATTTTTCAGGCCTATGGTCTGAAGCGCGTGCCACCTCCCTTATCAGTTAAAGCCCATTCTACGAGGGCCATGAGTGCCTCCTGGGCGGCACACCATCAGATCTCTATGGCACAGGTTTGCAAGGCGGCAACCTGGTCTTCCGTACATACGTTTACTAAATTCTATAAGTTGGATGTTGCAAAGGGTACGGACGCAGCATTTGGGCAGGCGGTCCTACGGGCAGCAGTATAGAATCCTCTGGTCCGGGTCACGCCCCCTTTTTTCTGTTGGTGGAGTTACTTTACTTCCTGATAATTTTTTGTTTGGCTATTCTTGGCCTTACGGTCTCCCTCCCTTCATAGAGCATTGCTTTAGGACATCCCAAGTGTAATGGCTATGCGCTCTGTGTCCCGTGAGGTACGATAAAGAAAAAATGATTTTTAATAAACAGCTTACCTGTAAAATCCTTTTCTTGAAGTCCATCACGGGACACAGAGCTCCCACCCCTCTTTTGGGGAACATTGCGTAACCTCAGAGGAATTGCTTGCTACAAAACTGAAGCACTCCCAGTGGGAGGGGGTTATATAGGGAGGAAACTTCCTGTGAAATTGATTACATCAGTGTCCACACCTGAAGGTACCCATATAACCCAAGTGTAATGGCTATGCGCTCTGTGTCCCGTGATGTACTTCAAGAAAAGGATTTTACAGGTAAGCTGTTTATTAAAAATCCTTTTTTTTCCCAACCAGAGATTCAAGTATAGTGCAGGTGGAATGGTAAGAAGCATCTGGTTGTTTACATAGGTCCACCGTGGCTGCAGCTCATCAGCTACTTGAATATTGAAGAACTTCTGCTTTGTTTGATTCACGCTTTTGACACATTTGCTTTTGTGAGTGCAATATTTGCAGATTTTATGTGGTGTGTATTAGAGCTGAAACGATTAATCGATATTATCGATAATATTCGATAATGAAAATCGTTGTCAACGATTTTCATTATCGATTAATCGGTCCGCCCTTCCGCCCATTCAAATCCGCGGCCTCAATTACCGTTTGCCGCGGGCCCGCCGCGATCGAGCAGCGGGGGAGGTGGGGGAGCACGGAGGCACAGGATCCTGTGTCTCTGTGCGCCCCCACCACCTCCGCCGCGCGATCGCCGCGGGTCCGCGGCAAACGCTAATTGAGGCCGCGGCTTTGCGGCCTTGTGAAGTCCCAAGCTCTTCCTTCTGTGAGCTGGCGCCATCTGGTGGTGGCCGTTTGACAATACAAGTTAAACAGCAACTGTAATGTTATTTTTTACTGCCATCTCCTTCCCTATAATTAGAATCCCCAAACATTATATATATTTTTTATTCTAACACCCTAGAGAATAAAATGGCGATCGTTGCAATACTTTGTGTCACGCCGTATTTGCGCAGCGGTCTTACAAGCGCACTTTTTTTGGATTTTTTATTTTTTTTAATTAAAAAATAAAACAGTAAAGTTATCCCAATTTTTTTTTAGATTGTGAAAGATAATGTTACGCCGAGTAAATTGATACCCAACATGTCACGCTTCAAAATTGCGCCCGCTCGTGGAATGGCGTCAAACTTTTACCCTTTAAAATCTCCATAGGTGACGTTTAAAAAAAATACAAGTTGCATGTTTTGAGTTACAGAGGAGGTCTAGAGCTAGAATTATTGCTCTCGCTCCAACAATCGCGGTGATACCTCACGCGTATGTGTTCGCTTCTGCGCGCAAGCTCGTCGGGACGGGGCGCATTTTCTGGCTCCTAACTTTTTTAGCTGGCTCCTAGATTCCAAGCAAATTTGTCAAGCCCTGCCGTGAGGGATAGTGCCCCAGCATTGGTGTTCCCGGGAGGAATAGTGCCCCAGCATTGGTGTTCCCGGGAGGAATAGTGCCCCAGCATTGGTGTTCCCGGGAGGAATAGTGCCCCAGCATTGGTTTTCCCGGGTAGGAATAGTACTGCTGCAAAGTTGTGTAATGTTAATGTTAAATGTTTTTTAATCTGCCATTTGAGTGCAACATGTTTTTTCATTATTACTGTTAAATAAACGAAAAAATTCCACATTACGTTTTTTTAATGATTTTATCCGATTAATCGATTAATCGAAAAAATAATCGGCCGATTAATCGATTATGAAAATAATCGTTAGTTGCAGCTCTAGTGTGTATTAAATTGTGTTTACGATATCACACTATCATATGCTTTCTTTATTTTTGGATTATCACAACACTGGAATTGGAATTTACCTGATGGGTTAAGAATTATATCTCATGCTCTTTTGCCAAAGCACGTGAGTGTTAGGCAACTCGTTCTGGTGAGTGGCCAACTTAATTGGTGGAGGATTCACTCTCACATCGGGTGTGGTGGAAGATTACTGTGAAGACCATTGATTTGATTTAATCTTCACTCTGCTTTCAAGTTTTATGAACTTTTCTGTTTAAAACACTACTCATTCATGGGTTTATATCATTTGTTTCATATATTTATTTATATACTATTTATATACTTGTTGTTGTTCACTTATGCGGATCATCCACATATGAGCACTGTTTATATATGCTTGGTATTTCAAATCACATTGTTTAGATACACCATATATGTTTTCACAGTGTAGATGATTGATCGTGTTTTATAAAGTGATCTCATACAAATGATTCCAATAAAGACAAATGAGTTCCATTCATGTAGAGAATAGTTCCATTCATTCCTGGGGGAGAAATTCATTTTCTACTGGTAACATTCTTCTCTTCTACAGATTGGATAATAATCACCTGACAGACAATTCCTGCCCCTACCTGGCATCTGGAATAAGAAATAACCAGACACTGAGGACACTGAACCTGTCTAAGAACAATCTGGAGGGTCCTCATTTCAGGGATCTGATGGAAGCTCTAACAACAAGCCAGATAGAGAAATTACTGTGAGTATAACAGGACTGACTGAGACAGTATTATTTTGGGACAGTTTTATATCTAAACCACATAAATAATATAGAAATATGAGAATGTCATCAAATTCCATCTTTAGGCTCCATACACACTGGGCTTATAAAAAACTGCAGTTCTCTTGGCAGAAAAAAACTTTTCATATAGAGAGATTATTGTACAAAGTTTAAGAGAGTTTTGCATTTTTTTTTCTGCCAGAAAGCTCCAATCAGAAACGTGAACCAGAAGGTTTTTTTTCCTGCCTCTAAACGTTGGGCTCAAAATATGTCTGTAATCCTCCCAATGTGTATGCACAGATAGGAGAACATGGAGCTGCTTCTACAGGAAGAACACAAAACTCCTGTAGTAGCAGCAATTTTTAAGCCAGTGTGCATGGAGCCTAAATATCCGATCCTGCACTGTTAGACTCTATTACCAAAAGTATTGGGACACCTGCCTTTACACACACATGAACTTTAATGACATCCCAGTCTTAGTCCGTAGGGTTCAATATTGAGTTGGCCCCGCCCTTTGCCACTTTAACAGGTTTAACTCTTCTTGGAAGGCTGTCCACAAGGTTTAGGAGTGTCTATATGAATGTTTGAACATTCTTCCAAAAGCATAATTCTGAGGTCAGTAACTAATGTTGGAAGAGAAGGTCTGGCTCACAGTCTCCGCTTTAATTCATCCCAAAGGTGTTCTATCGAGTTGAGGTCAGGACTCTGTGCAGGACAAGTTCCTCCAAGCCAAACTAGCTCACCTATGTCTTTATAGACCTTGCTATAACATTTTTATTGTACGTAAGCTCAACATCTGATTTTCATTTAATCAGTATGGTTTTCATCTGAAATAAATCAAAAGTGCAACACTACGCATTCTCAGAAACAAAAGAATACATACAAAACTATTCCACACATTATATCACTTCTGAAGTTGTTTTCAGTCAGATGAGAATTTTCATATGGCGAGTAACCTCTTCACTTTCCATATGAGACTAGCATGTCACAAAAAACATACAAACGATTGTCCGAAAATTAAGACTGGGATGCCATTAAAGTTCATGTGCTTGTAAATGCAGGTGTCCCAATACTTTTAGTAATATAGTGGATGTCTAAACTACATAAATCATATAATAATAATGGAGATATATTTCATCTCCTGGTTGTCTCTATATCTCCAATATCAGACAGTTCTCTAAAGCTGGATATAAAAATGTAAAAAATATAATATCTGCACTAAAAATCTAAAGAATGAAAGGTGATAAAATGTGTGATGAGACAAATAAGAAATCTGCAACCTACAATCTGTCCGAATACCAACACTTATAATGTAGATGTGATAACTCCACCAATAGTGATCAATAATACAAATTACATTCACTACAAAAATACACTTTCATACATGTGAGGAAGGGCAGATCTCCTCCAACCTATTCACAGCTACTTCAGTCTGTATAACATATAATGTGCAAAATACAATCTCACCCGAGGTGTCCAGACAATGGCCGCCATCACATTACATAGAAAAGAAGAAGCCTCCCTGTCACTGCCTGGACTCCACCATACACGGCTCCAGTCTGGAGCGGTGTGTGCTCTGAGTTCTGTGTATACTCGTGTACAGCCCTCAAAATTTCCACTCGCCTACTAGCATTTGGCGAGTGGATTTAAGCTGGGGGCGAGTGATGACAGGGCTGCATGACCAATCTCCCTCCAATCTGTGCCTACACTTAAAGTCCCGATGAGATTGGCGGCCGAAGAGGAAAGGTGCATGCTCGGGAAAAGTAGTCTGGTGAGCCACACACAGGCAGAGCAGTACACAGGAGCTCTCCTTACAATTCTCATTAAGCCATGTAAGTGTCCAACATTTCAGCCTGAGCACTGAACAGACTGGTCTCAATGTGTGCTGTGCGGTGTCAGTGTTCGCTGTGCTATGGTGTCAATGGCTGTGCAGCTGTGTGGATCTCAGTGCTGGATTGTACTCCCTCCCGCTGTACTGCAGCTCCTCTCCTCACTGCCAGCCTGAATAAAAGGGGGAAGTGGGGACATGCAAGCGTGGGGCCACACACACAGGCTCCTGATGATGAGATAAATGGGAGAGAGGGGGAGAGAGAGAGAGGATGGATGGGAGTGGCAGAGGAGACAGCAAGAGAATGGGGAAGAGACCCAGTTCTAGTGCCCTGTCCCTCTGGTCTGCCGCCAGTGCCCTGTCCCTCTGGTCTGCCGCCAGTGCCCTGTCCCTCTGGTCTGCCGCCAGTGCCCTGTCCCTCTGGTCTGCCGCCAGTGCCCTGTCCCTCTGGTCTGCCGCCAGTGCCCTGTCCCTCTGGTCTGACCCCAGTGCCCTGTCCCTCTGGTCTGACCCCAGTGCCCTGTCCCATTTTGTTAAAGTTGTTGTTGGTAATATTTAATTTTGTAACTTGATTCTGCATTAAACATTTAACAGTGTCATTCCATGAGATAATCTACGAGGGCGTGTTTACGGGTGCAATTAGGTGCAGGGCAGTGTATGAATTAGGTGGGGCAACTGGTGGCGAGTAACTCTTAAAGCCTGTCTAGTAGCTCAGGACTTGAAATTTTGAGCCCTGCTCGTGTATATGATGGAAGTGTACAATCTGTGATTCTATATATAAGGATTATACACTATGGAGGCTTCTTCTTTTCTATGTAATGTGATGGCGGCCATTGTCTGGACACCTCGGGTGATATTGGAGATACTACCTGGAGGTCTGACATTCCGGGGCACAGTCTGTTCTCATCGGAAGCCGGCTTGAGCGGAGTGGCACTGCTGGAAGGATATAAACAAGGGTGTCTGGGCCTTGCTTGTGGGGACAAACCTTTTGATAAGGGACCTGATTGCTCACTGGTGTGGGGGAATTGTGATTGAAGTTGCTGCAAAGAGGTGGCAGAAGATCAGCATTGATTTATTCCATCTGGATGAATCTCTGGTATTTCTGTTAGACCCCTTTCACACTGAGGCAGTTTTCAGGTGTTTCAGCACTAGAAATAGAGCCTGAAATCTGCCTCCCATTCATTTGTATGAGAGATTTCACACTGGGGCGGTGCGCTTGTGGGATGTTAGAAAAAGTCCTTCAAGCAGCATCTTTGGGGCGGGTTATGAGCTTTATAAATAGCGATCCCGAAATGTGCATCACTTCCAAAGCACTTTGAAAGCGCCGCAACACTGGTCTTTTTTTTTTAAGATCCCGTTGTCACCGGCCCACTAGTGCACATAAAGCACCGCAAAAACGACCGGCGCGTAAGCACAGTTTTAGTGGCTCTGCAGTGTGAAAGGTCTTACTGCACAAGTCCCTGTATGGTGATCGGAGATGGAAGTAGCGGTGAATGGGTTGTAGGAAATCTGCTTTCTCACATTAATGAACTTTCTCTTGATGTTTGATATTTTTTATAAGATAACTTTGTTGCTCTTGATGTTTATGTCTTTGTTGTACATTATATGTTCTATAGCATGAAGTAGCTGTGAATAGGTTGGAGGAGATCTGCCCTTCCTCACATGTATGAAAGTGTATTTTTGTAGTGAATGTAATTTGTATTATTGATCACTATTGGTGGAGTTATCACATCTAGTATAATATGGAAGAATGCAGCACTAGTATGTAACATTCACACAATATACTGTATATAAAGCCAAGGCACCTAATTTTAACCACAAAAAACTGGGAAAACGTATTGACTCGAGTATAATCCTAGGGTGAGAATGCAGCAGCTACTGTAAGTGGAAGAGTGCCAACATTGCCCATTACAGCCTCACTTTGCCGATCTCCATACCTGATTATCAGTGACATGCAGAGCCAGACTGCGGGCGTCCAGTATAAAAAAAGCCACGCCGCCTCCTCGTCCTGTTCCATGATAGGCAGAACACTGAAGACAGTCTCTGCTGGGAAACTGAGTGTTCCACCTATCACGGAACAAGACAAGGAGGCAGCGTGGCCTTTTTTATACTGGACGCCCGCAGTCTGACTCTGCAGGTCACTGATAATCAGGTACACAGACTCTTTAGCACACAAAAAAATGCTGACAAACTCGGCTTATACTCGAGTATATATGGGAAAATATAACAATAAAAGTGAGACTCCTCATCACAAACCTCCCTATAAGTGTATATATAACAATAGTATGGAGAGTATTTCACTGATAACTAATGAAGAGAATCCATAAATTGACATATATAAAATTGGTGAAGCAATATTGGTACAAATATATAAAATTGGTGAAGCAATATTGGTACAAATTTCCAAATAAAGAACGGTAATAATAATAAAATCTTCTCCACACCATAAGATCAAATCCTCCACCATGATGTTCAAATGAAATCCCAAAGTACAATGGTGTCACTTTAACCGCTTAAGGATCCAGCCCAGCCGTAGGGTCGTGCACGCCGCTGGTGCGCGCACGGAACTCGGTCCGAAGCTCCGTGACCCGATCGCCACCGGAGTCCCGCGATCGGTCCCCGGAGCTGAAGTACGGGGAGACACACAGCTTCACTGTGGCGCCGTCTTCGATCGTGTGATCCCTTTTATAGGGAACCACAATCGATGACGTCACACCTACAGCCACACCCCCCTACAGTTAGAAACGGACATGAGGTCACATATAACCCCTTCAGCACCCCCTTGTGGTTAACTCCCAAACTGCAATTGTAATTTTCACAGTAAACCATGCATTTTTTGCTGTGAAAATGACAATGGTCCCAAAAATGTGTTAAAATTGTCCGAAGTGTCCGCCATAATGTTGCAGTCACGAAAAAAAATCGTTGATCGCCGCCATTAGTAGTAAAAAAAAAAAAAAAAAAAAATACAAATGCAATAAAACTATCCCCTATTTTGTAAACGCTATAAATTTTGCGCAAACCAACCGATAAACGTTTATTCCGATTTTTTTACCACAAATATGTAGATGAATACGTATCGGCCTAAACGGGAGGGAAATTTTTTTTTTTTTATACGTTTTGGGGGATATTTATTATAGCAAAAAGTAAAAAAGATTACATTTTTTTCAAAATTGTCGCTCTATTTTTGTTTATAACGCAAAAAATAAAAACGGCAGAGGTGATCAAATACCACCAAAAGAAAACTCTATTTGTGGGGAAAAAAAGGACACCAATTTTTTTTGGGAGCCACGTCGCACGACCGCGCAATTGTCAGTTAAAGCGATGCAGTGTCGAATTTGCAAAAACTGGCCGGGTCCTTTAGCTGCCTAAAGGTCCGGGTCTTAAGTGGTTAAGTCAATGAAGTTTCCACAACATGAGTGAGACTTCTGTGACCATCAAAGTGAATCCAAGACTTAGCAGAAGGTTGGAGGTGAAAGCCTATTGGTCAGTGTGAGTGTGTATGGTCCAATCCCCATACAGGAATAATGAATGGATCACACCACCTCATCCACTTCTCATGTCACATTTAGTAATTGGGATCCACAAAAAGAGAAAACCTCCAATAGTGTAGATGATCGATCGTGTTTTATAAAGTGATCTCATATAAATGATTCCAATAAAGAGAAATGAGTTCCATTCATGTAGAGAATAGTTCCATTCATTCCTGGGGGAGGAATTCATTTTCTTCTGGTAACATTCTTCTCTTCTTCTACAGATTGTCCTTGAATCACCTGACAGACAGTTCCTCCCCCCACCTGGCATCTGGAATAAGAAATAACCAGACACTGAGGACACTGGGCCTGGATGTGAACAATCTGGGGGGTCCTCATTTCAGGGATCTGATGGAAGCTCTGACAACAAGCCGGATAGAGGAATTACGGTGAGTATAACAGGACTGACTGAGACAATAATATTCTGGGACAGTTTTATATCTAAACCACATAAATAATATAGAAATATGAGAATGTCATCAAATTCCATCTTTAGGCTCCATACACACTGGGCTTATAAAAATGGCAGTTCTCTTGGCAGAAAAAAACATTTATATAGAGAGATTATTGGACAGATTTTAGACGAGTTTAGGAGAGTTTTGTGTTTGTTTTCTGCCAGAAAGCAATCAGAAACGCGTACCAGAAGTTTTTTTTTCCTGCCTTTAAACGTTGAGCTCAAAATATGTCTGTAATCCTCCCAATGTGTATGCACAGATAGGAGAACATGGAGCTGCTTTTACAGGCAGAACACAAAACTCCTGTAGTAGCAGCAATGTTTAAGCCAGTGTGCATGGAGCCTAAATATCCAATCCTGCACCGTTACACTCTATTACCAAAAGTATTGGGACGCCTGCCTTTACACACATGAACTTTAATAACATCCCAGTCTTAGTCAATTGGGTTCAATACCGGGTTGGCCCCGCCCTTTGCAGCTATAACAGCTTCACCTCTTCTGGGAAGGCTGTCCACAAGGTTTAGGAGGGTGTCTATAGGAATGTTGGACCATTCTTACAGAAACACAATTTTGAGGTCAGGCACTGATGTTGGACGAGAAGGCCTGGCTCAGTCTCCACTTTAATTTATCCCAAAGGTGTTCTATCGGGTTGAAGTCAGGACTGTGTGCAGGCCAGTCAAGTTCCTCCACCCCAAACTCACTCATCCATGTCTTTATGGACCTTGCTTTGTGCACTGATGCACAGTCATGTTGGAACAGGAAGGGGCTGTCATGGACCATGAAAAACTGAAGTGTTTCTACGTGAAATCCTAATTCATGTATTGCAGAAGATGAGACATTGTGGAGTACATATTGCAAGAGATACTGGAAGTGGCTTAATTTGTCCTGACTAGGTCACTAGGACAATGACCCTTCAATGCTTGGCTCCGACTAGTGAAATAAGTGGAGCCGGGCTTGTGAGAGACATTTTATTGTCCAGTGTGTAGAGGTGTTAATTGTTCTGATTGCTTCATTGTAGTAATTACCCCCTGGGGGCTTATGTCTCAACACACATATTCAGGCTATTCAAGCTTTGGGACCAATCTCTGCTGAGACATTTTGAAGTTCTCATTGTCATGGAAGGTGGACCTGATGGGGAACTGAAAAAAAGGACCAATAAGAAAGCGGTTGTTGGGGGCGGGATGTTCCAAATCCTGTATAAAAGCGTGCTGTGTTTTCAATAAAGTGTGTCCTGTTTACATTCAGCATTAAGCCTTGGCTCATGTATGGATTATTCGGCGATTCCAGGGATATTCCTACTCATGGAATATTGGGTGATTTCTTTTATGGGAGAAGAAGGGAAGGCTTGTCGGGGATATGTTCTACCACCATCACAGGGGCCATCCCCAAACTGTTCCCACAAAGTTGAGAGGATGAAATTGTCCAAAATGTCTTGGTGTGCTGACGCCTTAAGACTTCCCTTCATTGGAACCAAGGGGACAAGCCCAACCCCTGAGAAACAACAACCCCACAACATAATCCCCCCTCCCCCACACCATAATCCCCCCTCCACCAAATGATTTGGGGCAGTGCACAAATTAAGGTCCATAAAGACATGGATGAGCGAGTTTGGGGTGGAGGAACTTGACTGGCCTGCACAGAGTCCTGACCTCAACCAGATAGAACACTTTTGGTATCATTTAGAGCAGAGACTGCAAGCTAGGTCTTCTCATCCAACATCAGTGCCTGACCTCACAAATGTGCTTCTGGAAGAATGGTCAAACATTCCCATAGACACTCCTAAACCTTGTGGACAGCCTTCCCAAAAGAGTTGAAGAGTTATATAGCTGCAAAGGGCGGGGCCAACACAATATTGAACCCTCCAGACTAAAGACCCATACACACGATATGAAAATCGAAAGTAAAATTTAATCTGACGAACGCTCTGCTGATTTTTGGATCTTTGGTATGGTGCTTCCGGCAGCCGTTTCCGATTTTTAACCTGACAAATCCTGGGTGTAAAGACTATAAATGTTTTATCGTGCGTGAACTCAGCGTCTGATTTTTGTTTAATCGTTATGGCTTTCGTAAAAATAAAGCCTCCTACACACTATCGCATTTTCCGATGGGAATTGTGTGATGGCAGGCTGTTGTCATAAAATCTGACTGTTTGTATGCTCCATCGGACAATTCATGTTGGAATTCTACACAAGTTTGTATGAAAAAAAAAATACAAACACGCATGCTCAGAAGCAATGCTAACCATAACACAACATTAGCAGAAGTTGCCCAAAGGGTGGCGCTAAAGACAAAAAAAAAACACGTAGTTTCGTGATTGTTGGCCAACAATTCTTTGCCATTTGTATGAAATACAAGTTCCTGACCAACGCCCTTCAGGCTTTAGACTACACATGCTCAGAAACAAAAGAATACATACAAAACTATTCAACACATTTCGTCACTTCTGAAAATGTTTTCTGTCAGATGAGAATTTTCATATTCTGAGTAGGGATGAGCTTTAACCACTTAAGCCCCGGACCAAAATGCAGCTAAAAGACCTGGCCAGGTTTTGCGATTTTGGCACTGCGTCGCTTTAACAGACAATTGCGAGGTTGTGCGATGTGTCTTGCAAACAGAATTGGCGTCTGTGTTTTCCCACAAATAGAGCTTTCTTTTGGTGGTATTTGATCACCTCTACGGTTTTTATTTGTTGCGCTATAAACAAAAATAAAGCGACAATTTTGAAAAAAATGCAATATTTTTTACTTTTTGCCATAATAAATATCCCCCAAAAATATATTTCCTCAGTTTAGGCTGATACGTATTCTTCTACCTATTTTTGGTAAAAAAAAAGACTACTAATCGCGATCAGCGATTTTTTTTTTTTTTTTTTTTTCGTGACTGCGGCATTATGGCAGACACTTTTGACACATTTTTGGGACTATTGTCATTTTTACAGCAAAAAATGCATTTAAAATGCATTGCTTTTATTGTGAAAATGACAATTGCAGTTTGGGAGTTAACCACAAGGGGGCGCTGAATGGGTTGTGTGACCTATTGTGTGTTTACAACTGTAGGGGGTGTGGCTGTAGGTGTGATGTCATCGATTGTGGATCCCTTTAAAAGGAATTCCACGATCGATGACGCCGCCACAGTTTACACACGGCTCTCCCCGTTCTTCAGCTCTGGGGACCGATCGCGGGACTCCAGCGGCGATCGGGTCCCAGAGCTTCGGACTAGCACAGGACGTACCTATACGTGCATGTGCCATTCTGCCGACGTAATTGTGCAGGAGGCGGTCCTTAAGTGGTTAAAAGAACACCCTTTAAAAGTCTATGGGAGAAATCTAAAGTGCTAATTTTAAAGGTTAAAATGCAAGTTATTGTCATAAAAAGGGTTTGGGGACCCGGGTCCTGCCCCAGGGGACATGTATCAATGCAAAAAGAGTTTTAAAAAATGGAAGGTATTTTGGGAGCAGTGATTTTAATAATGCTTAAAGTGAAACAATAGAAGTGAAATATGACTTTAAATTTCGTACCTGAGGGGTGTATGTACCTGCCGTTTTTTAAAATGATTTTTATTTGTATTGCCGGGGACTCGACAATTCATTATAGCCGCGAGTAGTTTTAAATGACTTTTTTTCCTTCAGAAATTACACTTTGTGCAGAGACAGTTCTAAACACTGGAAACATGCGCTACTTTACAGCCATACTATAGACACCCCCCCCCAGGGGTGTATTGCCGGACCGACGATTCATTAATAGATGCAGTCGTTTTAAATTAGTTTTTTTTTCCTTCAAAAATGACATTTTGCGCAGGGAACCAATATCAAAAAAAAAAAAAGTGGGGTCCCCCCAAATTCTATATCAGGCCCTTCAGGTCTGGTATGGATATTAAGGGGAACCCCGCACCAAAATAAAAATGGTGTGAGGTCCCCCCAAAAATCCATACCAGACCCTTATCCGAGCTTGCAACCTTGCAGGCCGCAGGAAA
This sequence comes from Rana kukunoris, assembly GCA_029574335.1. NCBI lineage: Eukaryota > Metazoa > Chordata > Amphibia > Anura > Ranidae > Rana > Rana kukunoris. The sequence goes on from JAJQKJ010002477.1 coordinate 24,911, forward strand.
AAGGAGGGGGGACGAGAGAGCGGTTTCAGAGATATCCTGGGTAGCTACAGGTAAGCTATTATAGGCTCACCTGTAGCAAAAAGTGTGTTGCAAAGGGTTTACATCCACCTTAAGTAAAGAATTTGACATAATGTATAAATGTATATAAAAGGTGATTATATAAACTGTAACAAACTGTCTACTCTAAGATCCCTGAAGAGGACACATGGCCATGATTTAAAATTGGTTAAAACAACATTTTATCTTAAAACTGTGAAAGGGATTCTTTACTGTTAAAGCAGTGCAAAAGAGGAACTCCCTCCCCCATGGTATTAGATGAGAGGTGAAAAAAATTGATATTTTCCTCAGTGAACACAATACATAGGACAATGGAAATCGTTACATTTGATAGAAGGTTGTTGGAGGGCTTTTTGCCTTCCTCTGGATCTAATGCCGCGTACACAAAACCAGTTTTCATGACAAGAAAAGTGCCATTTTTTAAATCGGCCATCAAAAAAACGATCATGTGTAGGCTCCAGAGCATTTTTCTCGACGTGAAAAAATTGGCATTAAAAATTTAGAACCTATTTTTTCTCGTCTTTTTTCTTGTGGTGAAAAAACGGTTGTGTACAGGCTTTAACAATGGGGAAAAAAACGTGCATGCTCAGAAGCAAGTAATGAGAAGGGAAATTTGCATAATCAGCTCAAAGGGTGGCGTCATTCGAATGGAACTTCCCCTTTATAGTGCCGTCGTACGTCACAGCGATTTCCTCGAGCATTTTTTATCACAATCGTGGGTATGCAAGGCAGGCTTTGAGAGGAATGACAATGCGGTTCTGGCCCCTATAGTCTGTCTCCACTCTCTGTGGATCCTATCATTGTCAGCAAGTCAGGATTGGGGAAATGTGTCCAGGAAGGTTGGTTCTTGGATGGAGACATTGTTCTATGCAGTCATTATGTTGACAATAAACATGACAAGAGGAGCCAAGAGTGCAGTGCGGCTGATACATTCTTTCATATGTCTGCCAGAGTGCTTGAGACACAAGGCTTTGGGGGGGATCAGTGACACAGATGAAGGGATCCTGCCAAAGTGAGACATGAGGGAAGAATTATTCCCTTAATAGAAAACACAGCCCCATTTTTACATTAGGCTCCATTCACACCACAGCGATCCAAATCTGAGGCGGAATCAAAGCAATTCTGCCCGTGATTCAATATTGCGGCAAATCGTGGGATGCTTGTGCGATGCCAGTAAATCTTTTTTTTTTTTTTTAAGATATTTTTTTATTAGGTTTAAGAAAAACCAACAAACAGAAACATACAAAAAAACAATAATACCACCAGACAACCTGGTCAAAACGTTAGGCAATACACTCAAACATAGAAAAAATAAACCAACATCAGTGCAAAATATAATGTAGGTACAGTGGTAAAAGGCACAGGTATAATACTGGGATATAGCAAAATCGGTGGTCCAGACTTTAGAGATCCCTGAGGCATGGCCCCAAATGGTCACGCAAGAGTAGTACAGATGTCAGTACATCTTAATGGCACCCCAGTTGTGGCACAATTTTCACACGATAAATCTTGCTGCAATCACAGCAAATCGTGATGCTGTCGCTCAAAAGAAACTCTGCACTTTTTTGAGCAACAAGCATCATGCATTGCAACTTGCCACAATTGCAGTGCAATTTATCATGTGGCAAAATCATGCCGTGACTGGGGTGCCATTAGGTAGTATTGGCATCACACAAGTGTCCCGTGATTTGCCGCAATTTCAAATCGCAAACAGAATCGGTGATTCTGACCCAGATTTGGATTGATCGGGTGTGAATGGAGCCTTAATATAGACCGGTATGCAGTCCACAAAAAAATCCTGTTATATGATGTATATATATTATAATATGCTGTGCTAACACTTTAAGAACTTTCTGTAAAAACTGCAGTGAATGGATATAAACCTTGAGAGAAAGTCACCTGAGACCACACTCTGGAACAAGTTAAGATGTTTTCTTTATTGACTCGTACGAGGAGACAAGTTATAACAGATATTTGCCTATTGGTTCTGAGCGCTTGCCACCCGTGCAATAGGGCTGCATAGACAAACGGTCAGCCTGATAGACGCCTATCTGAACAGACAATTGCCCATTGGTTCAGACCTCCATGACCCGTGCAATAGGGCAGCATACATGGAGGTCAGCCTTATGAGCTCCCATCAGACTTGTCCGATTAATAATTGTAAAACTTGTACTTATATACCCTTGCAAGCCTTATCTAAACCATCTCTCCTAGGTGTGATTGGTTCCTAAGATCTACGTCAATGTACTGTCCTACAACCAGAAAAACTTAATTATTGCCAGAATTCCTATATGTTCATTAAAAGTGATTTATAAGTGGTTTCGTCCAATTGTCCAGTCTGGCATCCAGCTTTGTTAGCCATAACTTCGAGGATGACAGATTTACGACTTTTGGAGAATAAACTTTCAATAACCACATCTTATCTGTTATGTAATTCTATATGTATGTACTTATACATTTTGGTTCCATTTTGTAAATATATATATATATTTTACACACACACACGTGTGTGTGTGTGTGTGTGTGTGTTTATATATATATATATATTCTACATATACACACACATAGCTAATTACTTTATTCAATATTATCTAATTATTAATATATCTTTTACAATGCATTTTAAGTTGTAATGGGATACAAATAGACCCCGTCAAACTTGATTAATGTTCTGTGAATAACTTTCTCAAACCGCCTAATTATTTTAAACCACTCTTATCTTATCTTATCTTCATAATTTATATACATTTTAACTGTCAAAATGTTTCTTCTCTAATTAGTGAACTTACAATGAACTGTCCTAATACACTTTCAAGAACACCTGTGTTTAACTTGTCATTATTATTATTATACAGGATTTATATAGCGCCAACAGTTTGCACAGAGCTTTACATCGGGAAGACAGTACAGTCACAATACAAATCAATACAGGAGGGATCAGAGGGCCCTGCACGTTAGAGCTTAAAATCTAGAAGGGAGGGATAAAGCCGACAGATCATTTAAAAGTTCAACACTTACAAATGAAGACTTTCTTATATTATGAAATAATACTACTTCAAAGCATAAATGATTATAACATAAGCTAATTTCTGTAACAAACTGATAACACATTTAATGATTAGTATATTTATAGTGCAATCTAAATGTGAAACATCCAAAAGTGAAACATCACGTGCAATCCAAAATTCTTCAAAAACCAACAACCACCACTAAGGGCACTGAACTCTTATCAAACATTTACACCTCATAGTTATTAGAGATCTATCTGTACTTATGGGTGAGCCCCTTATAGAAGACTCCTGGACTGAAGGGTTCGGTCTGTTAGCAGAGAGATTGAAGTTTCACCCAAAGAAGAAATTCTCTGGCTTGAGCCGCGACTAGGATTAGATCCAGATACTCCAAGTCACCAGTCAGTTAGTCAGGCAGGTGGATTAGGACAGGAGCTCACCACGGCGCACGTCTCCTAGGAGTAGGGGCGTGTGTGCTATAGCTCCAGACAGGCAGGCATGTTCCGTCAGCTCAGCCAGCTTCGTCCTCCGTTCCTGGATTAGCATCCCTCCTTCCCCCCTTGGCACTGAACTTCCAAGGTAAGTCTGGTCTGGTCTCACTGGTCTGCCCCCGGGGATTGGAAACGGCCGTCCTTTTCAGGATAAGCCGCGGTTTCCTCTTTGAATCCCCGGGGATCGCACGTCCAGGCGACCAGCACCCTCCTTCCAGCATACCTGACACCCATCCTATCCACCCCAAAGCCATTTTCCGCTCCCACCTCACCACCGTTACCCTCGGTGGTCCCCAAGACGCCGCCGCAACGGGACCACGGGCACGCTCGCGGCAGAGGCTGTTTAGGAAAGTCCGCGGCTTCTGCCGCGGCCTAGCGGGACACCCCCCACGCCGAGGCTGACAAAGTCCCTATTACCCCCCTATCACACCACCACCTACACCACCTCAGCCTCCCCCCGAGGATTCTCCCTGCTGCACCCAGACAGGTCCCTCTCTCCCCCTGTACCTTAGCCCCTGGCTCAGGCCTGCTCCCGGGCAGCGGCCATCTTGGTACTCCTAAAGTTATCATTAACATCACCGACACTTCAATCCCACCCCCCCCCCCTGCACAGACCGTTTCTACCAGAAATTTGGTCTCAGCAGTTAATCTAGGGGTACCCATTCCCGTACCCCCCCCCCCTTGCTCACAAAAACAATTGATCCAGGGTGTTACCGATCTCCAGCAGGGATCAGGAAGGAATTTTTTCCACAGTTACGGCAAATTGGCATAGCACACCTGGTTTTTTTTGCCTTCCTCTGGACCAATTTCAGGGAGGGAAGACAGAGTAAGTGACAGTTTTCACTTGGTTATTCTCCCCCCCAGCACCGCCGAACCCCCTCCAGTATCACCGTCACTTCCCTGTGTTTTTTCCTGCAACCATGGGTTATCTGAAATACTCTGCAGAAACCATTTGGGAATTAAAACCATTCGCCTCAACACTTACAACTGTCACAAAAAAAGCTCTAAAAAGCGAGCAACTGTTAAGAATCAATCGACAATTAACAGAAAAAAACGTGACCCAGCTACACCAACCCCAACGCATATCCTGTGCGTTGATTAACACAAGATCGGCAGTAAAACACCGGGAAGAAATCCATGATTTCATCCTTTTACACGATATAGATTGCCTCTTTATCACTGAAAGCTGGCTCACAGGCGATTGCAACACCATTCTGGAAGAATTGGTGCCTGCAAATTATCGCATCCAGATGCAGAACAGAGTGGGGCAAAGAGGGGGAGGCCTGGCAGTGATCCATAAGATTCACCTCTCGATCACCAAACCAGTCCTCCAATACTCGCTTCCATTCATGGAAACCCTCACTCTCCAGCTGCAAACAAACCCCCAAGACACGGTCCATATGCTACTCTGCTATAGACCTCCTGGCCCAAAAACGCACCTTGCCACATCATTAACAGAATTTATCTCCTCTTACACCCTAAGCATCAAACACCTTTTGGTGCTGGGGGACTTCAACCTCTGGGCCAATTCTTCGTTGGACCCCGTCGCTGACGCTTGCATCGACCATCTAGAACGATTAGGTCTGCAGCAATTAATTTGCGGCTCTACCCATGCCTCAGGCCATACCCTCGATCTCATTTTCAAACAGGATTTGGAAATCGAGATCGGAGATAATGAGCCACTACCATGGACCGATCACCACGCCATTAAATTTAAAATCGCCAATCACCTCAGGCCTAATAAAACAAGAAAACCGGTGATAACTCACTGGACTAGGTCCCAGAAGAAGCTCCATTCGGAACTCTTCAAAACGACCCTTGGAAATAAAATAAACACAATAAAACAACAACAAACAGCCGTAGAAACACTTGACGCCATCAACAAGGCGCTGCTTCAGTCCGCCGACTGGGTGGCGCCAAAACGCAAAACTTGCTTTCGGGAAAACAACGCCGGCTGGTTTAATGACCAGCTGACGCTGCTAAAGCAAGAGCGTAGAAGAGCAGAAGCTGCATGGAAAAGGAGCTCTTCAGATAAAAACCACACTATCTATAAGACAATCACAAAGAAATATCACAAACAAATCTTTATGGCGAAAAAAAATCATTTCGCCAACATCATCACCAAGGCCCTAAATCGCCCCCGCAAACTCTTCAAGCTGGTTTCGCAATCAATGAATCCAGCCTGCTTAGAGCCCCCTAATGCTGATTCACAAGAATTTTGCAACGAACTATCGGATTATTTCATTAATAAAATTGAAGGAATCCGCGAAAGTATTGCGCAAAATGGAATCTGCATGAATCCCGTCCCAAATCCCAACCCCGATACCATTTTATACCCGCCTCAAGCACAGAAATTCACCTTAAAACCCATCTCCATCGCTGCCACGAAAAATATAATTGGGACTCTGCGCAACAGCACAGCACCCAATGACATAATCCCCACTAAACTGCTGAAAGAAAGTGCCGATATACTGGCACAGGCTATCACGCAGCTTATAAACCAATCATTCAAGGAGGGCATGGTCCCATCCTTGTTGAAACAAGGTACCATAAAACCGATCCTGAAAAAACCCACCCTTGACCCGAAAGACCCCAACAATAGGAGACCCATAACGGGTCTAAATGTTTTCTCCAAAATAATGGAGAAAGAAGTTGTACAACAGTTACAACAACATTTAGAAACCCAAAAATTACTAGATACGTTTCAATCAGGTTTCCGGCCCGGGCACGGAACAGAAACGACCCTGGTAAAAATATGGGATGACGTCCTAGAGGCAGCAGATGAAGGAGAATCTTCTCTCCTGATTCTGTTGGACCTAAGTGCAGCCTTTGACACGGTAGATCACAGACTACTACTCGCTAGGCTAGCTGAAGTGGCCAAAGTCACGGAAGCGGATCTACCCTGGTTCTCTTCCTTCCTGGAAAATAGATCACAAACAGTTAATTTGGGATCTTTCACATCAGAAATGCGTACGGTATCATGCGGAGTCCCTCAAGGATCTCCCTTGTCGCCGGTACTGTCCGGTACTGTTCAATATTTATCTTCGTCCCCTCTTTGAGATCATCAGCAACCAAGACCTACTTTACCATTCCTACGCAGATGATACTCAACTGTATCTCCACGTTAGCAATGGAAAGGATCATTCGTTGGGATTAGAGAGATCCCTCACTCTTATAGATAACTGGATGACATCCAGTTATCTAAAACTCAATGGTTCAAAAACAGAGCTTCTCCTGTTTCACGCAAACAGGAAAAGTCTCCCCACCTCAATTTGGGCCCCCCCACCCATCCTGGGAAAAATTATCGCCCCCAGCACCAAAGTAAAAAGTCTGAGTCATTTTTGACTCCCACATGACAATGGATGCACAAATAGAGGCGGTAGTCAGCGGATCCCACCATCTGCTGCGTCAGTTACACCGACTTACCCCTTTTATTCCTAAAGAGCACATTGCAGTCGTAGTGGGAACAATTATTAATTCCAGACTCGACTATGCAAATGCCCTCTATTTAGGACTTCCCAAATACCAAATCACTCGTCTGCAAGTCGTTCAAAATACGGCCGCCAGATTAGTGACTGGTAAAAAACCATGGGAATCAATCTCCCTTTCGGTTAGATCTCTTCACTGGTTACCAGTGAAAGACAGAATCACTTTTAAGGCACTCTGCCTTACACATAAGTGTATTCAAGGAATCGCTCCCCAATATCTATGCAAAAAAATAAAAGCCCACAACCCCAATCGCACTCTGCGATCCACAAATCAGAACCTACTGTACATCCCAAAGGCAAGATACAAATCCAAAGGAGATCGGAGATTTGCTGTCCAAGGACCGCGACTCTGGAATGCACTACCAACCACCATCCGACTGGAGTCCGACCACCTGACCTTCAGGAGAATGATTAAAACTCATCTCTTCTGAAGGCAGAATCCTTCCTTTATCCAAGGAATGGAAATAGCGCCCAGAGGCGATTCAGTTTGCAAGTGTCGCACTCTATAAGTTTTTCACTCACTCACTCACTCAAGTGATGGGTCAATACTGCTGACCCCATGGAGGGGTAGACCATTTTTTAACAAAATCTTTCTTAAATGGTTACACTGATGGTAGAGTGTTTGGGAGGCACAATGAGCTTGTCAGGATTGTCCCATTCTCCATAAAGGAAACTGCAACTAGAAGATGCACTGGAAAGGGCTTGGGGGTCTTGGGGCCCCATAAGAAGCCTAGACTGGGGAGACAACTGGTGGAGGGGATTGGCTGTTCTTCAAGGTTTAGAGTGCTGCTCACCACATCAATAAGTGTTTATGTTGGAAATAATAGCAGAAGACTGATTCCTCAAGGACATCTCATAGAGTCTAGATATTTGAAAGGCTGCTAATGCTGTGTGCAGATCAGATATAGATTCTGCAGGGGAAGGTAGGGGAGGGGCTTATGGCCTTTGTTGTCAGAAATCCTCAGTGCTGCATGACTGCATTGCAATCCTTTCTTGATACATCAGGAGGAAGACACATGATGGAGCTACAAGACATTCCATTTGGGTTGAGATAGACATTTATTTCAGGTACTTACACAGCGCCATCAATTTACGCAGTGTTTTACATATACATTGTATATTCACATCAGTCCCTACCCCCAAGGAGCTTACAACCTAAGGTCCCCAACACACATTCATACATATACTAGGGTCAATTTAGACAGGATCCAATTAACCTACCAGCATGTCTTTGGAGTGTGGGAGGAAACCGGAGTACCCAGAGGAAACCCACACAGGCACATGGAAAACATGCAAACTCCAGGCAGGTAGTGTCGTGGTTAGGATTCGTACCCGTGACCCTTTTGTTACTATATTAAAGTTCTAACCACTATATACTTTAACCATTTCAGCCCCGGATTTACCCACTTCCTGACCAGGCCATTTTTTTTACATCACTGCATTGCTTTAACTGACAATTGCGCAGTCATGTGATGTTGGACCCAAACCAAATTGACGTTATTTTTCCCCACAAATAGAGCTTTATTTAGGTGGTATATGGTCACCTCTACGTTATGTTTTTTTTGTGCTCTAAACAAAATATAAGAACCAATTTTGAAAAAAAATACAATATTTTTTAGTTTTTGCTGTAATAAATATCCAATTAAAAAAAAAAATCTTCATCAGTTTAAGCTGATATATATTCTTTTACATATTTTTGGTAAAACAAAAAAATTGCAATAAAGGCATATTAATTGGTTTGTGCAAAAGTTATAGCATCTACAAAATAGGGGATAGATTTATGGCATTTTTTTTTACTAGTAATGGCAGCGATCAGCAATTTTTAAATCGAGCCTGTGACATTGCGCTGGACAGCTCAGACACTTTTGATAAATTTTTTGGACCAATGACATTTATACAGTAATCAGTGATTAAAATAAATGCACTGATTACTGTGTAAATGTCACTGGTAGGGAAGGGGTTAACACTAGGGGGTGATCAAGGGGTTAAATGTGTTCCCTCATTTGTGTTTCTAATTGTGGGGGGATGGGACCGAGTAGAGGAGACATTTCACTTTTCCTACTTAGGAGCAGAGGATCTGTCTCTCCTCTCATAACAGAACAGGGATTTGTGCGTTTTACATACACAGATCCCCTTTCTGGCTCTTAAGCCCGGAATTGTGCATGGCCGGCGGTCATCGCAACCACTGGCCAGGCGTATCGTGTCCCCCTCTGTGCAGCTGGTGCATGGGTGCCACCATTTAAAGTGCCGACGTACAGCTATGGCGATTTGCAGGGAAGAGCCAACCTGCTCCAGTATAATGATGTGGCTGGTCGCCTAGGGGTTAAAGGACAAAAAGAATAGAAAATATTACAATGAGCTCATGTGCAAAATAATTTTATTATTGGTAGATAACTAGCTGAAGCTCCCTATCAAAAATACCCCCTATGGACATAGGTGACAGTATCGTCTCCCCCCTAGCCTTACATACAACACATATCACTGGTGGTGGCCCATCTATTAGGGGCACACGGGCACCACCTCCCCTACCCATGCATCCGACCACCTGATCTACATATCAGGGCACCGGACTATGGATTCCAATGGGGCGGGGGGTTTGGCTTCAAAAAGGGTGGGCTCAGAGCGCAGATCATTGTGCCCTGAGCCCACCCAGTTGTGTGAGGGTAGCAAATACATTTTCACACTAAAGTTCCTCCCCATAAATCAGGAGGCAGGTCATCAGACCCGTTTCCCAATTGGCCAAAGCATCAGGCGATCCTATTGGATGCCTAGCACTTTGGCGGAAGAGGAGATACATGGCAGAGGATGCTTGAAGAGCGGACACCGGAGCCGCTACTGTCCGCACTCTAGTAGAGGACACCACAGCCCCACCACACGAGCGGGCAAGTGCCAGACCGCCCGCAGGGGGGTGTGTGCTGTCAGTGCCACACTGCACCTCCTGGCATGGGAGGGTGCTGTCTCATTTCGCCACCACCACCGGGGGGTGGGGGTGTTTGTTTGCCGCCCCCCAAAAGAAGAACCCACCAGCCACCACTGAATATCACCCACTCCAGTACTATGTGTCAGTACTAAATACAAGTGCAGTGTGAGGAAATCCCCTCTAGTCTCCAGCATACATTGCTGATCCTCCACAGAAGATCTAATGGTTGGTGATAGATATGACATGGAAATCTGTCTGATGATTGGATAATAAGAACTACAACATGGACAGTGGATGGGCTCTGAGATCTCCAAATCTGGAATGTACAGAGCAGAGGACAGGAAACAGCTCAAGCTTGCAGAGTGAGATCAGATGAGTAAAGTAATAGTAAGCTGTTTTTGGCTGCTGGTATTGGGGGGGGGGGGGGGGTAGGCATTAAAGAAATGGGATTTAGCTGGTAGGCCCCCACATGAAGGGTGTTCTCCCAAGAGTCAAGAAAGTGAGCACAAATGGGGTACTTCCACTACATGGATGCCATGTTAGGTATAGTTCACAAGCATGTTGTAGGCACAGCGTTATTAAGGGCTTAGCCCCAATTGGATAATCTGTGCTAGCATATATAAAGGAGCACTCGGCCCCTTTCCCCTTTTCCCTTTTTCTTTAATTTTTTTCCTCCCCTTCTCTGTTTCTGAATTATTTGTTATCATTATTTTTCCTCCAGGGAGGAGGGGTGAAGGGGGGAAAGGGACCGGGTCTAAAATAAGGCTAAACAAGGCCGGGCTGTAATTTTTTTTTCTATGCCACTTAGGATTACACTATGCTAGTCTGTTCCCTCATTTATGTATTTGAGAAAGCTATCTACGCTATTTTTAATAACACACAGATTTTTGAAGGGGTATTCCAGGAAGGGGGACGAGCTCCCTGCCAATGTTAAACACCAAGGTTATAACATTTACAATATATAGCTAGATAAGTTGCATGCAAATCGCATTTTTATTTCTCTGTGCGATTTTTTTTCCCTTCCTCTTTTTTTTTGTCTTTTTTGTTGTATGGCTTGCTTTTTTTTAATTTTACCATTTTTTTTTTTTTTTTTTATATAGGATGATCCATACATACCTTTCGGGCCTATTGGCTTACAGTTGTGGGGTGCTTTTTTTTTTTTTCTTCCCCCTTCTTTCTTTCACTCCACTCTCACCATAGAAACTCAAATTTTCTTTTACTTATACAATGGGTGTCAAGTATAGATAAGTAGCACTGGAACCATAGGATTGGTTGTTACCATATAACACAGTTTTGGAAGATTTGTTTGGCTAAGGGCTCACTATTGTATTTCTATACACGAACACCTATATAGCGGAACCACAGCAACGTGGCTAACATGTAATATATTCTTGGCACATACGCTTGTGAGAGAGCTTATTATGGTACTTTCATTAACACGTATACTTACGTAGAGGAAACACAGCGCTGTTTATGCGCTTTTAATTAGGGTTTAACACTAAAGGCTATAACGTTTTTATATATATATAGTCACAAACGGCACGTAAACCATCCCCACAAAATTTGTTTTTGTTTTTTTCTCTTCCCTTACCATATAGGAACACCCGCACATAACTCTTGGGGTTATAATAAAGGCTTTATCCCGAGCACCCGTTAACACCATTATGGTGCAAGGGAAGAAGGGAGAAAAGGGAAAGGGACTCTAGAATTGGCTGTAAACTTGGATAATTAGTACTGCAATCCAACGTGATCTACGATTGTACTATGTTATGTTCCTTTTGCACTTTTGCACTTATGTATATTGAGTGCTACTTAGGTTATCTTCAATAGCAGGTATACCCATGAAGGGGCACCCCAGGGGATGCGCCCCTATTTAACGCCTAAATGTCAATGCTATAATGTCTACTTACAAATATATTTAAGGGGCAGGTAAACTGCATATATTTTTTCTTTTTTTTGTTCCTTTCTTTTCTTTCCCCTCTCCGGTGCCTCTTCCTTTCGCACTGTTATTCTTTCCTAGTCAAAAGAGAGGGGGGAGGAAGAGGGGAAAAGAGAAAGGAATCACTATGTAAAGGCATTGAACTTTCGAGACCTGGGAGGGGAGGAGAGCAAGCGCGGGAGGGACACTCGCTGCATGGGTCAGGGGGATGAATGTGAGAGCGAGTAAAGCGGTCATTGGACTAGCCCCAAGGGGAAGCCCTAGAGGGCATGGTGGTAGGGGGAAGGGAGGGAGGTTTTTAAGGGAGGGAGTAGTGAGCATACATTCGGGGTACCACAGGCTGCGACAAGACAGGCAGGGGTGTTAGGGACCAAGCGAGCAGGTCTATCGCCCGGCTGTCGTGTCCTCTATAGCGGACGGGCAAGGGAATCACACCTGTATGGCTTGAAAATTATTGTAAACCAGATCACCGCAATTACAAAAGATGCAGGATAAGTTACTGGCTATCACCTCTTGGAATGTACGAGGCCTGGGCGATCCAACCAAAAGAGTGGCAGTCATGTCACTCTTGGAGGATGGAATGCCTGGGCTAATCTGCCTCCAGGAGACACATCTGACCAAGGACTCAGTCCAGCAGTTAAATAGCCGCAAATTCCAAGCCCAATATCACTCAGTATACTCCTCCTACTCAAGAGGAGTGAGTACATTGATCGGGAGGGGAGTGATCTTTTCCTGCTCCAAGACGTGGGTGGATGACCAAGGCAGATTTATATTCCTGCTCTGTTCTATTGAGAATAGGCCATATGTCATAGCTAATTTATATATCCCCCCCCTTTAAATTAGATGTTTTATACAATCTCATCAAATTCACCCTTGATGTCCCAGATGTCCCCATCATAGCGGTTGGTGATTATAACAAAGTCCTTGATAACAGTATTGACAGATTTCCACCAGGGACTGGCCCCAAGGGAGGTCGACTAGTCGGTTTTATTCAGGAAGCTGGGTTAAGTGACATCTGGAGAGCCTCTTTCCCTCAGGATCGTCAGTTCTCATGCTACTCCAGCTCCCATGGTACGCTATCTAGAATAGATATGGCCCTGTGTAGCGATGGAGCCATGCCCCAGGTTAAGGCGATACGTTATGGACTAAGGGGGGTCTCAGACCACTCCCCGCTGGTCTTAGTATTAAGGATAGGGGTCAAGTCCCCTTTCAAAGAATGGAAGATCAACCCAGGCTGGCTAGAGCTGATTGGAGAGCCGCAGACCTTGATGTCTCAGTTAGGAGAGTTCATGTTCATCAACCAAGGGACGGCACCCTCAGGAGTGGTCTGGGTTTTCTAAAAGCTTATGCTAGGGGCCTGCTAATCCAACAGGTCTCTAGGGTTAAAAAGACAGGGAGGATGGAAGAGATTAAGCTGATTAACGAGACTGCTCAAGCAGAATTGAGCTTTATCAAAGAACCAACGCCAACCAAACGGGCAGAATGGCTAGCAAAACAAGAAGAATATAGAATACATACCTTAAGAATAGCGGAGAACAAGAGAACACTTCAAAAGGCAATTACAGTTCGGGGAGGGGGAGAAGGTAGGACGAATGTTAGCTCTTCTTAATAGAACCAACTCTCCCTCATCAAATGTCTCAGTAATTAGAACACCGTCGGGCGTAATAACAACAGATGGACAGGAAATCTTAAAAACATTTTCGTTATACTATAAAGAATTAAGTCCAAAAGGAAACCGACGAATGGTGGGATGGAAATTTTCTTTCAGAAGATAAAAGTCCCTACATTATCTGATAATGATAAGCAAGAGCTAGACGTACCAATTACCCTAAAAGAACTTCAACAGGCAACTGGTGATATGCCAAACCAAAAATCTCCCGGTCCGGACAGGCTCCCTATAGAGATATATAAAAAATTTGGCGAGATACTGCTCCCAGAGCTCTTGAGGACCTATGAGGGGGCGATGAGAGAGGGAACTCTTCCCCCCTCAATGAATGAAGCAACCATTATTGTCATTCACAAGGAGGGGAAGGACCCAACGGATCCTTCATCTTACCGCCCAATCTCCCTATTGACCTCAGATATAAAAATCTTAGCTAAAATTCTTGCTGCCAGGCTTAATAGATGTATTAGTAAACTTATCCATCCAGACCAGTCTGGTTTTATACCAGGCAGGTCAACTAGTATTAATATCAGGAGAACCTTCTTAAACATACTTACCCCGATAGAAACCGCAGGGACCAGAGCCATACTGTCGCTCGATGCTGCTAAGGCTTTTGATAGCCTTGAGTGGGCATATCTTTGGCAGGTACTAGACAGCTTTGGATTTGGCCCGCTCTATGTAAAATGGGTCAAACTGCTATATTGTGGTCCAAGAGCTAAGGTCAGAATCAACGGCGAGCTATCCGAGATTTTTCAATTGGAACGAGGGACGAGACAGGGGTGCCCGCTGTCCCCCCTTCTGTTCGCCCTCGCAATGGAACCATTAGCACTTATGGCCAGAGCAAGGGCGGACATAACAGGGTTCAGAAGACACCAGGGTGAAGAAAAAATTGCGCTTTTTGCAGATGATGTCCTTTTTTTTCTTGGGGATGTTGAAGGGTCGCTAGACAAAGTAATACAACTAATGGAGGAATTCGAACAGTTCTCAGGTCTCAAGATTAATTGGTCGAAGTCAGCCCTCCTACCACTGGACCCGGTAGCCCCACATAGGCTGTCAAGCCTCTCTCAAATAGCCATTAGTCCTAAAATTAAGTATTTGGGGATATGGATCTCAAAAGAGGTTTCTCATTTTCTCACTTTAAACTTAGACCCATTATTAATAAAGTGGAAAACTAAAGGTGAAATATGGAAAAGATTGCCCCTGTCCGTAGCAGGACGTTGTAACTTAATTAAAATGATTTGGCAGCCACAATTATTATATCTGTTACACAACTCGCCAATATGGATTGGACACAAGTGGTTTAAAAAGATAAATGCCTTATTTAGAGATCTAATTTGGAAGGGTGGGCAACCTAGGATAAGTTTACAAACACTACAACTGCCGGTCAAAGAGGGGGGAATGGCGGTTCCACATCCAAAACTATATTTTCTGGCAGCACAACTGCAACATCTGGCCGGATGCGGAACCGCAGAAAGAAATCTCATTAATAACCGACTCCTACTGACAAATACCCACATAATTTACTTAGCTCTGAAGCAGTATTAGACTGTATCTAATTAGCAAAACATGGCACATTAAAAATAATCAGGGGGGGGGGGGGAATTTTCCGGAACAACCAATCTCCAGGAGCGTTAAGCATAGAAATTTCGAGGGACTGGGCAAACAATGGCATATGCCGACTAAAGCATATATTCAAGGGCAACGTCTTGAAGTCATTCCAAGACCTAGTAAGCGAATTTAAGATTTCAAACAAATCTTTCTATACATTTCTCCAGGTTCGCCACGTCATACAAGTACAATTTGCCGCTAAAACAGTTGAGTGGACACAGTTGCCTGTTCTGTCCTTTGTAGTTGAGGCAACACAAGTCAAGGGCTTAATTTCTGCAACCTATGGCAGCTTGGGAGTGAGGGCATTAAGCAGAGAAGGGCCGCGGAAGAGTAAAGTGGCCTGGGAGCGTGACTTAGGCATAATTTCCCCAGACCAGTGGGATAGGATCCTCCGGCAAGGAGCCTGGGCGTCCATCGCCCCGGCCCAAAGACTGTCCCATCTATTTTTACTATATAGGGTCTACTATACCCCCCATAAATTGTTTAAAATGGGTTGGAGACCCAATGATGCGTGCCCAAGATGCAACAATAAAGGATATCTTCTTCATATGGTCTGGAAGTGCCCCAAATTGTACAGCTACTGGGTGGGTATTATAACGCGGATAAACGAGAAATTCAGGTCTGCCCTTGAACCAACCGCCAGGATTTGCCTCTTGGGATGCATGGACGAAAATAAGGTACCGCAAGGGACCATAGAACCTATCTTGAGATGCCTATTTCAAGCTCGCAAAATAATTGCTCAAAAATGGCAAGCCCAGGCGCCTCCAACTATAGAGAACTGGTTATCAGTTATGAAACAAACAATTTCAAATGAAAAGGTCCACTACACTACCCAAGGGAAGAACGATAAATTAGCAAAAATATGGAGACTATGGCAGAGAACAGAGGGTGACATAGAGCAAGCGGAACCCGGGCACGTGGGAGCGTGAATTGGTCCCTACAGGTCTGCACTTAGCTATGATAAATTCTAAACATCAGGTAACTCGGCAGCCATATAAAACCTAACTAACCTCTACCAAGCTAGTATGCTCACAAGGGTCGAGAAGGGGAGGGTGGGGGGTAGGGAAGGGGAGGTGGGACTTGGGGGGGGGGGGGGGACAATAACAAAGACAACAATTACTCTACAACGCAAGTGATATTAACCCTTAACGGGCAGAGTTCCTAGATATTGTAATATTGTTTTTCTGTATTTTGTTAACAATTAGCCCGTACTCCTTATTGACGGTTATATGTATGTGTAAAGCATGGATAAAAAAACAAATAAAAATCTATTTAAAATAAAAGTAATAGGAGTTCCTGCAGAGAGAAGGTGACGAGACACCGGAGATCACACATCCCTCACATCTCCAGTCTCATGGGGAGGAGCCACTGATCTGTATTTACACATCAGATCACCAATAATGTAGCAAGGGTCTTGATCAAAGGGCAGAAAAAAAGAAGCTGCAAAAAAGGTTAAGATGAAATTAAAACCCAAAAATGTTATATTATGCAGCTCACCAGTCATTAGATGTGGTGGCTGCATTTGTTTTATTTTTTCCCTCTGTTTTCTCCTGGTGACCTGGCCTGTAAGACACCTTCTGTATTAGTGTGACAACTCTGGAGGAATGAT